>ML417326.1:0-24288 GCA_005239525.1 Nicotiana knightiana | reverse complement strand
TATTCGAGAATCAGATGCCTTTACAAGTTGTATTCCCATCCCTTATATAGGAGATTCTTATAACGTACGACTCCTGCTATGGTTACTCATTAATGAGGCGTTACAAAGGATAACGGTAATAGGGGTTCAGTTACATAACGCTCGAGCAATCAATTGTGGGTCTTTGAATCTGCTCATAGCTTTGTCTAGATTCATTCTGACCGTGCCTCTCTCCCATTTTGATCAAGTTGAATTTCCCGTGGCTGATAAGTTCGTGGGTTTACTGAACCGTGCCTCTTTGTACCGTACCTCTTCAAAGAGTTACATCCAGTTGTCGTGTTTTCCTGTGTCCACGTGACTGGCTGAGTTGTCAAAAGCTGGCTTACATGTGAAACTCTTTTTTACCAATACAGTTACCACGTTGGCATAGTCAACAGTCAAAGTGGCTTATTGATGTGTAAGTAATCAAGTTGAGGTGTTAAAATGGAAAAGTTCTAAGTTTGTTTACCGGGTTGGAAATTGGGTGCAAGTGTATTTTGCCTAATGTTAGTTTGGTTGTTAAATAGTTACATGTAAATAACCCTAATCCCATATGTAGTAGGAGTAGAACATATGTGTATATATATATATATATATATATATATATATATATATATATATATATATATATATATATATATATATATATATATATATATATATATATATATATATGACTCATTGTATCATTTTCAATCTCTGTTGGTGTTGTGCGAAAACCAACACTACCACAAGGTCCCCAAGCCTTCCGCGACCAAACCCCACAAAAGATATGCAGTAACTGACCTCTCACGCGCCCACACACACTGATCAGAGGCCAGAAATTCCGGTGACTGCATTTCCATGCGCCGGCGCGTGTGACTTTTTCAGGCCAGATTTCAAAAAAAATTTCTTCAGACAACTTGTTTGTGAGGCATTTCCGAGCCTACCCATCCAAGTTTCACTCAAATCCGACGTCTTTTTATTTTTCAGCGAAAGACATTCCAGATTTCGATGACTGCATCTGATTTTTCCGGCAAAATTATCCAGATTTTGGCTTTATCTTCTGTTATTTGCTGATATTTGCTAGCCCTCTCTTCAATCTAACCATGCCTTTTGGACTTGATGTTTTTGGGTCTAAAAATACGGGTTCTGGAAGTTCTGATATTATGATTACCTCAAAACCTTTAATGGGTTCAAACTACTTAGCCTGGTCTTCATCTGTCGAATTGTGGTGTAAAGGTTAAGGCATTCAAGATCATTTAATAAAAAGGGCTAGCGAAGGAGATGAAAAGTCCAAAGCACTTTGGGAGAAGGTCGATGCTCAGTTATGTAGTATCTTGTGGTGATCTATTGATTCCAAGTTGATGCCCTTGTTCCGTCCATTCCAGACATGTTATTTAGTTTGGGAAAAGGCTCGTACTTTATACACTAATGATATATCTCGTTTCTATGATGTCGTATCGCGCATGATAAGTTTGATGAAATAGAAATCGGATATGTCTACTTACTTGGGACAAGTACAGGCAGTCATGGAAAAATTTAAGAAGTTGATGCCAGTTTCTGCTAGTATTGAAAAGCAACAAGAGCAACGTCAGAAGATGTTTCTAGTTCTTACACTCGCTGGAATTCCTAATGACCTTGATTCAGTTCTTGACCAGATTTCGGCTAATCCGACTGTCCCTACAGTTGATGAATTATTCTCTCTATTACTTTGTCTTGCTACAGCACCAAGTCACCCGGGGATCTTATCACAGACACTTGACTCCTCTGTTCTTGCATCCCAAATAGTGGAAAATCAGGCATCTCAAACTATGAAGAATAGACGAGGAGGAGGTCATTTTGGAAGATCTAGACCTAAGTGTTCTTATTGTCATAAACTTGGACACACTCGTGAAGTGTGTTATTCTTTACATGGTCGACCACCTAAAAATATTTATGCTGCTCAGACCGAGACTACAGGTAATATGGATTTTCTTTATTTGAAGGGGAATATAATGAATTCCTTCAGTACCGAGCAAGTAAGTAGACATTTCGACAAGTAGCCTCTATTGCTCAGACCGATACTTCTGTTGTTGGTAATTTTTTTGCTTGTGTTTCCCAGTCTAGTGGTCGTGGACTCAAGCGCTTGTGATCATATCTCTGGTAATAAATCACTTTTATCCAATATTGCGTATTCACAGTCTCTTCCTGCTATTACTTTATCCAATGGGTTTCAAGCTAAAGCAAAAAAGGAGTTGGACAAACTAATCCCCTACCTTCTATCACTCTAGATTTCATTCTTTATGTCCCTGGCTGTCTTTTTAGTCTTGCATATGTTAGTCGTTTGACTCATGCCCTCCATTGTGGTATATATTTTATTGATGATTCTTTTATTTTGCAGGACCGCAGTACGGGACAGACGATTGGACAAGGCTTGAATCTGAAAGCAGTGGCTGAAGCTGAAGCAGCTACTTTCGAAGTAACAGAAAGAAAAGCAACGACTGGAGTGGGAGAGTCAGAGTCGAAAAGAGGATTCATCACTTCTTTCTCTCATTCAAAACCGTGCATGAGACTTTCATCTCACACGACTCCTAAGTGATAAAAGAAAGAAGAACTCCTATTTACACATATGTTCCAATTCTTTTGAAATGTCATTTAGTCAATCTCATCAAGACGACGGTCCATTCATGGGAGACGGATTCAAGGAATGCATCTTCACCTGAGCCAGGGAGCATAGAATCCAACGCTTCTTGATAAATCTCCTCGATCACAGATTCCTTCTTCACAGTTTCCCTCTACATGATGTTCCCAATGGTAAATGGCATGAGACCCCTCTCTGCACCTTTCTTCAAAAGCATGGTGGAGATGCGGAGTATGCGATCACTTTCCAAAGGTGATTTAATGTATTCAATGGTCTCAGAGCTAAAAGGTTGACGAGCTTGTGGCCAGTAGAGCCAATCAAATGTGACATCTTCAAACTGTATCATAGTCTTAAGTAATAAGGAACTCAAAATCCAGGAGGACTAAACAACATAAGAAACATCCATGAAACAAATATTTATAAATCTATATATTCAATGCAATTCGTCTTGCATCTGTCATCAATCTTTAATAACAAAAGAGAACTTGACTGCCAGGAACAAATAGAGTGCTTCAGAAAGTAACACAAGATTCTTTGCTTCAGAAACTATCAAATGTGGACTCAAGAATTTGTCAGAAAGAATATACTGCTAAATGTCGCAAAAACCTTTTTTGCGCCCTACTGGTGCAGATCATAGCAGCTCTTTCAAAAAGGCAAAGGAAAAAGGGGAGATCAGGGTTGTAACTGCAGCAGCCTCTCAAGTATTCTTTGGAAAACTAATATCCTATTTTCATTAAATAGAAAGAGCGTAACATAATATTCATGTTCATCCTACAACAGTCTGTGGTAGCACATGCCCCTATCTCAAGGGCTTGTCAAATTAGTGTTAGGTAAATGGAAGGCTGATATTGTGTGCTTGACAGAAACAAAAATGAAAAAGATAAATCTAGATGCATCAGACAGATTGGTGGATCTAGGTGGACTGAGTGGATTATATTGGAAGCACAGTGCAACAGAGGTGGGATTGTTATATTTTGGGATAAAAGAAGATGGAAATGTTTGGAGAACATTAAGGGTCAACATTCAGTCACAATCTTACTAGAAGAAGAAAAATCTGGATACCAATATGCTTTTACGGGAGTTTATAGTCCTTGTGATAAGAAAGAAAGGAAAGGTTTATGGAAGGAATTGGCTGCAATCAATGGAATTATGGCACAATCATGGGCGGTGGGGGGAGATTTTGATGTAATTAGGTATGAAGAGGAGAAGAGGGGAAGATCCAAGAACACGAGAGCTATGAGAGAGATCTCAAAATTTATTCATGATCTATCTTTGATTGATCTCCCACTTCATGGAGGTTCTTATACTAGGTTTAGGGGGGAAAACAGCCAGAGTACTTCCAGGATTAACAGATTCTTATTATTTGAAGATTGGGATGAACATTTTAAATTTGTGAAACAGATGGTTCTTCCTAGAACTACTTCAGATCATTTCCAATTTTATTAGAATGTGGAGACTGGAGAAAAGGAAAAGGGTACTTCAAATTTGAAAATATGTGGTTGCAGCATAAAGGGTTCTTAGAACTAATTGACAACTGGTGGAAATCTTACAATCTTCAAGGTGATATGATGTTGTTCTTGCAAAGAAACTTAGACTTTTGAAAGGTGATTTTAAAAAGAAGGGATAAAGAGGTTTTTGGTAAATTGGAGGATAGGAAAAATAAGGCATTGGCCAGACAGGAAGAAATTGATCATGGTATGGGATTTGATCAGGATGATGAAAGTTTAGATTCAGAAAGAAATTCTATCATGATGGAGCTGGAGGAATTGGCAAAAGTTGAGGAGATCTCATGGAAACAAAAGTCCAGATGCATATGGCTTGAGCAAGGGGATAAAAAACACTAAGTGTTTTCCAGAGACAAGCCAATGCCCATAAGAGATTCAATAGTATTGACAAGATAGAAATTGATGGAGAGTTTGTGGATGATGATAACAGAATAAAATCACATATTCAGGAATTCTATGAGAAATTGTTCAGTGAAACTGAAGAATGAAGGCCAAGATGGGAAGATGATACTTTGATGACTCTTTCTGGTGATGACAAGGAGTGGTTGCACAGACCTTTTACTATGGAAGAGTTGAAAAATGTTATTAAATCGTTCAGAGGAGATAAAGCACCAGGCCCGATTTCTTCAATCTTTATTTCTTTCAAAAGTGCTGGAATACAGTTAAGAATGATGTGTGGCAAACTTTGGAGGCTTTTTATAAAAAAGGTTCCTTTATCAGAAGTATGAATTCTACTTTCATTACATTGATCCCCAAGAAAAAGGGAGCTATAGAGGTGAAAAATTTTAGACCTATTAGTCTGTTGGGAAGTGTATATAAGATCATTGCAAAACTGCTGGCAGAAAGACTTAAATTGGTAATTGATAAAGTAGTATCAAAAAGCCAGAATGCTTTTATTAAGGGTAGGCAAATAATAGATGTTGCTATGATTGCTAATGAGAGTGTTGATTATCTATTGAGAATGAAGAAAAGAAGCGTTGCTTGCAAATTGGATCTTGAGAAAGCTTATGACCATGTGAATTGGTCTTGTCTTTTAAGTATTCTAAGGCAAATGAACTTTGGAGACAGATGGATTGACTGGATCAAGTACTGTGTATCTAATGTGAGTTTTTCTGTGTTAATAAATGGAAATCCTCAGGGCTATTTTAGATCTCAAAGGGATTTGAGACAAGGGGACCCTTTGTCCCCATATTTATTTACTTTGGTGATGAAAGTTTTTAGTAGGATGTTAATGAAGGCAGAGAATTTGGGATGGATTAATGGGATGCATTTTGGCAGATTTGGTGATAATAGAGTCACAATTTCTCATATATATGCTGATGACACCCTTCTCTTTTGTGAAGCAGAGAAAGAGCAAATTTTATACCTAAAAGGAGTTCTGCAAGTTTTTGAAGCAGTGACTGGATTAAGAACTAATCTGGCCAAAAGTAGTATATTTAGCATTAATGCTGATGATACAGTTGAGGAATTGGCTGCTATTTTGGGTTGTAAGGTTGAGAAATTTCTAACAGTATATCTTGGGCTACCTCTAGGTGCTAGAAAAAATGATCAGAACATGTGGCAAGGGGTCTTGGATAGATGTGCAAATAAGTTGGTTCCTTGGAAGAAGCAATATTCATCTATGGGAGTTAGAGTCACTTTGATAAGAAGCGCGTTAGATGAAATGCCAACCTACTTGATGTCCCTCTTTGCTATGCATGTACCAGTGGAGAAAAAGATAAACACCATGAGGAATAATTTTCTATGGGATGGCAATGCTACTAAAAATAAAATGCATTTAGTCAAATGGCAAGTGGTGTTGAATGATAAAGAAGGGGGTGGTTTGGAGATAAGGAATTTGAAAATCACAATAAGAGCCTACCTTTTACATCGTTATGGAGATTTACTCATGAAGAGGATAATGTATGGAAGAAGATGATCGGTGCTATTTATGGAATCAAGACTGATTGGAAACCTTCCTATTTACATTTGATCGCAAAAAGAGGCATTTGGAAGTGTATTAGCAAACTTTGGGAAGAATTTGTGAAATATACAAAAACGGAAGTTGGGAATGGGCAAAGAATTAGATTCTGGTTAGATTTATGGATAGGGGAGGAATTCTTGAAATCTAAGTATCCTTCTCTATTCAATTACTCCCTTAATAAGGGAGGTGTGATTGCTGATTTTTACATAGAGTCACGATGGCAAGTGGAGCTCAGAAGAAACCTGAACGACTGGGAGATAGATGACTATTGTTTCTTACTTCAGCAGCTTGACTCAGTCTCAATTAATCATCGTAAGATGGATGCACTGATCTGGGCAGAGGAAAAGGATAAAAAGTTTTCAGTCAAAAGTTGTTACAATATGCTGATTAAGCAGTCAAGACACAGGGTTAATTATTGTCCATTGAAGATGATATGGAAGACAAAAGCTCCAGCCAAGGTGGCATGCTTTGGTTGGATAGCAACCTGGGAAGCATGTTTGACACAAGACAATTTGCAAAAAAGAGGATTTAATCTTAGCAATAGATGCTATTTGTGTGAAGGAGATCAAGAATCAGTGAATCATATTCTACTTCATTGTAGAATTGCTAGACAATGCTGGGATTTATTGTTAAACATCTGTGAAATCTCCTGGGTAATGCCAATGACTGTTAGGATCTTGTTGGAAGATGGCATAGTCAAAGAGTACCTAGAAGACTGAAGCAAATATGGAGAACCATCCCATTATGCATCTTTTGGACTTTATGGCTGGAAAGGAACCAGACTTGTTTTGAAGGACACAGGGAGCATATTTTTGAAATTAGAAACAAATGTATTCACAACTTGTTTTATTAGTGTAAAAGTAGTGTATCAATGGAACATCAAAAGTTTTTAGAGTTTCTGGATTTACTAGGAGGCCTATAGGATATGGTTGTTTTGGGTTGTTCTTCTGTAACTTTTTGTACCATCTTGGTACCTCATTAATAAAAATTTTACCTTATTAAAAAAATAGTTCAACTATAAAATGTGAAACTATATCACAAGTGCTAACTAAAATTATAAAAAGAAGGCAAAATGCATAATTTACCCATCAAATTTGCACCGAAATTCCTGTTACACACCTTTTTTTCACGGGTAATCTTTTACACATCCAATCTTTTAAAAGTGTGTCGAAACACACCTTTTTGATTACGTGTCACTCACGTGTTTTTCACACATAAGAGGCGAGTGGACAATTCAAATTCTGTGTCTACAGGCTCATTTTGACAGCACTTGTCCAGCCTTTTCATATTTCATTTTTCTAAATCTTTTTCTTTGTTATAAATATAATTCTATTTAGAGTGAATGTCTATATTTTAGAGAGTTTTACTTTGCGGATAAGTCATTTTTCTCCTATAAATAGAGGGGTCTTACCCCATTTTAAATCATCCCAAGAAGATCTTTGAGAAGATTAAGATATAACTTTTCTCCTCTTTTTAATTATGACTAACATTATGAAAAGAGAGTCTGTTGCCCTTGAAATTTCGGGCAAGAACTATATGACATGGGTGTTGGATGCTGAAATCCATTTAGATGCAATGGGTCTTGGAGACGCCATTAAAGACAAAAATAAAGCATCTACCCAAGACTGTGCTAAGGTCTTGATTTTCTTGCGCCATCACCTTGATGAAGGGTTGAAAATTGAATATCTCACAGTCAAAAATGGCTTAAAGGAAAGATATGACAACTTAAAGACGGTCACTCTTCCACAAGCACGATATGATTGGGCTCATCTGAGGCTCCATGACTTTAAGTCTGTTTCTGAATTCTGCGATGTTCAGAATTACTTCTAAATTGAAACTCAGTGGAGATACTATCACTGACTATCACAATGTTTCATGCCTCCAATATGGTCTTGCAACAGCAGTACCGAGAGAAAGGTTTCAAGAAGTACTCTGAGTTAATTTCTCTTCTCCTTGTTGTTGAAGGAAATAACGATTTGCTCATGAGAAATCACGAAAATCGACTCACTGAGTCTACACCATTACCTGAAGTAGATGAGGTGTATTCTCGTTATGCTAAGCGTGGGAAAGGCCGTGGCCCTATTAATAGTCGTGGTCGTGGTCGTGGTCGTGGTTGTGGCCGTGAACAAGGAAGTAATTTTCCTGGTGTTAATCACCCCCCAAAGAAAAATACCCACCAAAAGTGGAAAGGGAAAAATGAGAAGCCAAAGGCAAATGGTTCGGAAACTGAATGTTATCGTTGCGTTGGAAAAGGGCATTGAGCAAATATTTGTCGTGTACCAAGACATTTAGTTTAGTTTATCAAGAATCTCTAAAGAATAAAGGCCATGAAGCCAATTTTGTCTCTGACAATGATTTTGACATCACCCACTTAGATGTGGCAGACTTCTTTGAGTGCCCTGATGGAAAAATAAACCACTTGATCGGTGATGGATCTGTGGTTAAAAAAGATTGAGTAGTTTGATTTTATTTTATTTTTCTTATTCGTATTAGTTAGTGAATAAATATCATGTAATTATCATAGTTTACATGAGTAGTAGTTTTAATTAGTATGTCGAATTAGTATAATATGTCCTTGAATAAAGTTTGAGAATGGTCAAAATTCATAATCAATATCAGTTTTTTATGTTAAGAGTTGAAAACTTTGCAAATGAAAAAAAAATTACAAACGAAAACTTTGCAAACGAAAGAAAACCTTGCAAACGAAAAAGAAATTTTTTTTATTACAAATGAAAACTTTGCAAACGTGAAAAAACTTGCAAACGAAAAAAAAATTATAAAGTTTGAGTATCAGTTGCAACGAAAACTTGCAAAAATTTGCAAACAAAAAGGTGTCTTATAGACTGGCGTGACTATTTGCAAAAACATTTCAATAAGTTAGGATTGATTTTAAATCAACTGACACTATTCGAAATTTTTATTAAAATGCAATATTTATTTTCTAATTAAGTTGTTCAATCAAAGATTGTGTCTTACTGAAAATTATCATCACACTTATTGAATAAGCCATTATTGAGTTATTGACTTCACTTTGTTTCTTTTCCTTTATCTTTGAAAATACTAATATTTATTCATATATTTATTTATGTATGTCAACCCATGGGAAGAAAATATGGATATTTCACAAAGCAAACTTGGATCAAAGTTCAATTGTAAAAATATTTATTTAGTTGATTCATGTACAACACATACGATATTCAAAGAGAAAAAATATTTCTCTCATTTAAGTATGTGTAAGACAGATGTTACTACAATTTCTGGTAGTAGTAAATTAATTGAAGGCTTTGGAAGAGCTACTATAACTCTGCCTAAGAGAACAATACTTATCATAGAGAATGCAATGTTCTCCTCCAAGTCCAAGAGGAAATTGTTGAGTTTTAAAGATATCCGCCGAAATGGATATCATATTGAGACAATAAATGAGAATAATCTTGAATATCTCATCATTACCAAGAATGTCTCTGGCCAAAAGAGGGTTATTGAGAAGTTCTCATCTTTATCTTGTGGCATGTATTGGACAAGCATTAGTGCGATTGAGGCACATTCTACCGTAAATCAAAAGGTTACTGATTCCAATACATTTGTACTTTGGCATGATCGATTGGGACATTCTGGATCAATTATGATGAGACGAATTATAGAAAACTCAAATGGGCATCCATTAAAGAATTTAAAAATTCTTTAAAATAATGAATTTTCTTGCACTTCTTGTTATCAAGGCAAGTTAATTATTAGAACATCACCAACAAAGGTTGGGATTGAGTCCCCTGCGTTTTTGGAACGTATACAAGGGGACATTTGTGGACCTATTCACCCACATAGTGAGTCATTTAGATATTTTATGGTCTTAATAGATGCATCTTCTAGATGGTCTCACGTGTGCCTATTGTCATCTCGCAACCTCGCGTTTGCAAAATTAATGGCACAAATAATCTGATTACAGGCACAATTTCCCGATAATCCAATTAAGTTTATTAGACTTGATAATGTTGTTGAATTTTCATCCCAAGCATTTAATGATTATTGCTGATCAATTGGGATACAAGTGGAACATCATGTAGCTCATGTTTACACTCAAAATGGCCTTGCAGAGTCTTTAATTAAACGTCTGCAATTGATAGCAAGATCGTTACTCATGAAAACGAGGTTGCCCACTTCTGTTTGGGGTCACGCCATTTTTCATACAATAATTCTAGTTCGTCTCAGACCGACAAATTATCATAAATATTCCCAATTGCAATTAGTTTTGGGTCATGAACCTAATATATCTCATTTAAGAATTTTTGGATGCACAGTATATGTGCCTGTAACACTGCCATATTGCACCAAAATGGATCCCCAAAGAAGGTTAGGAATATATGTTGGATTTGAATCGCCCTCCATTATTCGCTACCTCGAAACATTAACGGGGGATTTGTTCACTGCTCGATTTGCAGACTGTCAATTCGATGAGACACTTTTCCCAAAATTAGGGGGAGAAATTGTTGAAACCAAACGGGAAATTTTGTGGAAAAATTCATCATTGTCTCATCTTGATCCACGTACCTCTATTTGTGAAAAAGAGGTGCAAAAGATTATCCATTTGCAGAGAATAGCAAATCAAATGCCAGACGCATTTATGGATTTGAAAAGGATAATAAAATCACATATCCCTGCAGAGAATGTTCCAATCCATATTGATGTCCCCGTTGGACAATCTTCTAGTGTCATAGCTAATGAGTCAAAAGCACGCCTAAAACATGGCAAACCATTGGGTTCTAAGGATCGAAATCCTAGAAAAAGAAAAACAAATGATCAAAATGACACTACGAAAGAGTCTCATGAAGAAATCCATGATTTAATAAATTCTGAGATACATGAGAAAACCACTGAGCCCGAGACTCAAGAAAATAAGGAACTAGCAATAAATCCAATCGATATTGAGACAAATTTGAATCGATTGGATATAGTGGTGGATTATATCTTTGCATATAATGTTGCATCTAGAATTATGCAATATAATGAGGATCTTGAACCTCAATATGTTGGAGAATGTCAACAAAGACGTGATTGGCTAAAATGGCAAGAAGCAATCCAATCAGAGTTGAATTCACTTGCAAAACGTGAGGTTGTTGGGCCTGTAGTCCAAACACCTAATGGTGTTAAGCCTGTTGGCTATAAATGGGTCTTTGTACTCAAGAGGAATGAGAACAATGAGGTACAAATATATAAGGCACGCCTTGTTTCACAAGGATTTTCACAAAGGCCTGGTATCGATTATGAAGAGATATATTCACCCGTCATGGATGCTATTACGTTTCGTTATCTCATTAGTTTTGCTGTCCATGAAAAGCTTGAGATGAATTTAATGGATGTGGTTACGCTTGAGATGCATTTAATGGATGTGGTTACCACCTACCTTTATGGCTCACTTGATAATGAAATATACATGAAAATTCCCAAGGGATTTAAAATTCCTAACGCGCATAATTCAAAATCTCGGGAAATATTCTCAATAAAATTGCAAAGATCTTTGTATGGTCTAAAGTAATCAGGACGCATGTGGTATAATCGTCTTAGTGAGTATTTATCAAAAGGAATTTTATATAAATGATGCCATTTGTCCATGTGTTTTTATAAAGAAAACAACATCGGAATTTGTTGTACTTGTCGTATATGTTGTTGACATAAACCTTATTGGAACTCCTATAGAACTCCAAAAGTCAACTGATTATTTAAAGAAAGAATTCGAGATGAAAGATCTCGGAAAGACAAAATTATGTCTTGGTTTGCACATTGAACATTTGGCAAACGAAATTTTTGTTCATCAATCTACCTACATAGAAAAGGTATTAAAACGGTTTCACATGGATGAAGCACATTCATTAAGTACTCCAATGGTTGTTCGATCACTTGATGTGAATAAGGATCCATTCCGACCTCGAGAAGATAATGAAGAGCTACTTGGTCCTGAAGTACCATATCATAGTGCAATTGGTGCACTAATGTATCTTGCCAACACTACAAGACCTGACATAACTTTTTCATTTAATGTCTAAGCAAGATATAGCTTTGCTCCTACAAGGAGACATTGGAATGGAATCAAACACATATTGCGGTATCTAAAAGGAACTACCGATATGGGCTTATTTTATGGCAATAATTGCAGTCCCGATCTTGTTGGTTATGCCGATGCTGGGTATTTGTTTGACCCACACAAAGCTCAATCTCAAACAGACTATGTGTTTATATGTGGAGGCACTGCTATATCTTGGCGATCGACTAAGCAATCAATCGCGGCTACTTCATCTAATCATGCTGAGATAATTGCTATTCATGAAGCAAGCCGAGAATGTGTGTGGTTGAGGTTTATAATACATCTTATTTGAGACAAATGTGGTTTGAAGTGTGACAAACTACCCACGATTTTGTATGAAGACAATGCAACATGCATAGCCCAATTGAAGGGAGGATTCATAAAAGGAGATAGGACAAAACATATTTCACCAAAGTTATTTTTCACACATGATCTTCAAAAGAATGGTGATATCAGTGTGCAACAGATTCGTTCAAGTGATAATATGGCTTATTTGTTCACAAAATCTCTACCGACGTCAACCTTCAAGAAGCTATTGTACAAGATCGGGATGCGAAGGCTCAAGGATGTGAATTGATGATCTCATCAGCGGGAGTAAATGCGCGTTGCACTCTTTTTTCCTTACAAAGGTATTGTCCCACTGGGTTTTCCTTGCAAGGTTTTTAACGAGGCAACCAAAAGGCACATTTCTAAACATGTGTACTCTTTTTCCTTTACTGGAATTTTTTTTCCCATTGGGTTTTATTTTAGTTAAGGTTTTAACAAGGCACATTATTTGTTGAATAGACATTCAAGGAGGAGTGTTATAAATAAAATTCTATTTAGAGTGAATGTCTATCTTTTAGAGAGTTTTACTTTGTGGCTAAGTCATTTTTCCCCTATAAACAAAGGGGTCTTACCCCATTGTAAATCATCCCAAAATTCAATAAGAATTTTCTCTCTTATTTTAGAATAAAAAATCTACCATTCTTTTCAATCTTTTTCCATTACTGCACCATCGCCTTCTTCTACCACCCAGTGTTGTAAATAGCGCTCTCCTCGGCGCTAATAGCGTGAGGCGATGTGATGCGAGCCTCCAGCATTATTTGCCTATGTTGCATTGCGATTTCAAAAAAGCGAGCGCCTTTGCCTGTGTAGCGAGAGGCGCTGTGTAGTGAAAGGCGACCTGAAGTGTCGCTTTTTGAAAAAAAAAAAAAAAAACAGTAGAAAAATAAAAAAGACAAGCGATTAGGGCTTTCAGCTATTTCTTCTTCTTTCTCCTTCAAGTCGACCTAGCCACAGCAGACCATTAGTGATTGTTCTTTCTTCTTCAAGTTTCTTCATCAGGTATGCTTCTCTTCATCTCTTTTCTTCTTTCTTCTTCTCCTTCGAGTTTCTGCCATTTTTCTTCTTTCTTCTTCTTCCTTTTTCATCTTCTTCTTCTCTTCTTCTTTTATTTTTTGCTCTGTTGTTTTTGAAAGCAACAGAGCAGCAGAGAGATTTTTCTTTCATTCATTCTTTCTTCCTTCCTTCTTCTCTTTTTTTTTTTGCTCTATTTTTTCAATTCCTTCACGGGCAGAGGCGGAGGGCTTCTTTAAACCTGAAATTTTCTCCTTAAATTTAATATTTTAATTTTTAGTATATATTGTCGCTTCACATCAAAAAGGTGAGCGCTTCTCTCCTCTCACCTCAGTAAAGCGGGCCCTCATTGCTATTTGTCGCCTCATGCTATCCAAAACACTGGTACCATCGTAGCACTAAATATTTTTGCCAAGATTTAAAGAAGGATAAGAAAAATCAAAGTTTCATATTCAACATAGGAATCGCTTAATAATAGTGTCACGGTTGAGCTACCTGGGTGGCCAAATGCTGAAGGGAAAATTCGTGAAGTTATTCATATGTGTTTCGTGAGAATTTGTGGGTTCTAATTGGGTATGTGGAGTTTCTTCCATTTCAGCCATTGATGGGTTGGAAATTTTGGGTTCTTGATTTTTTTTTTATTCTTACTGGTGTAAGAAATTTTGGTACCTAAACTATATAATCGGTTGGTCAATTTGAAAGAATTTTAGGGAAAATAATTAATTAGTAGTGTTAACAGAAATTCAATATTATCCTAATAATTTGAAAATTAAAATTAAAAATAACGGTTCATGGTTGATAATACAAAATTACTCACTTTAGGTGGTGGAGGAGGTGGGTAGCCATGGTGGTACAACTTGGGGAAGATGAAGAAGATGGATATAACTGTAAATTCAAGTTTTTTGAAGTCAATAAAATGTGTCCCGTTACTATTGGCGCGTGAATACACTTGATGAGAAAAAAGTGGTCAAGTACTGAAGAGGTGTGTTTTCTACACACTTCTAAAAGGTTGGGTGTGTAAAATATTACCCATGAAAAAAATGTGTGTAACAGGGATTTCGGTGCAAGTTTGATGGGTAAACTATGTATTTTGCCTAAAAAGAAAAATATTCTCTTAAACAAAATAGAAAAATTTTATACGACGGTATAGGAATTATTCCATGGATAAAGGCCAAAATGAGTAATATAGACAAAGTGCAGAGATCAACACTGGTGATCAAACAAATAACAGCATCACATTATATCACCAAATGGATAGGAAAAGAAAGATGATGACTTACACTCTCGGGCAAGCAGTAGCCATGATCAATTGGAATGAGCACAATCTGGCCATCTTCACATTTGCTCATCAATATATTCCCTGCATGCCTATCAGCATTTCCCAGCCTCATATCTAATACCGCAGTTTTATGCACCTCCTCAGCGGGGAAAGCACTAGGACCCATATCCTCACAACTGTCGTTGTTTTCCATGAATTTCTGCAAGGACCCCATCTTAATTGTTACACCCTCAGGATGGTTGAAACCGCTATGACGGCACCTCACAAAGGTAGTTGGCGAAACGCCAGAAAATCTCTTTATCTCACCGGAATGTGAGAGCCTACCACTCCTCGGATGATCCAAATGTAGGCAGCGACTTCCCTGAAACCACCTTCTCCAACTCTTGTTCCTTTCTTCAAGCCATCTCCATTATCCGACAGAGGTAGCCCCTACGGGTTATTCACAGCCATAGGCTCCTCATCAATTGGCTTAAACACCGAAACATACTTACTCCCTGATGCATCACGCATAAATATTCTCCTCATGTGCCTTCTGAAGATCTAATAGGATAATTTCCTCTATCTAACCCTTCAAATGTTGAACCAATTAAATCCCTAAGTACCATAGGAATTTCAATCCTTGGGTAAACAATAACATGTTCCAAAAATATTTCCCTATCAGGAGGCTTCCTCGGGACCAAAAGTTCATTATTCGTTTCAGTCCTACTCTTGTTTTCTCTAACCACATCATACTCCTTAACATCATTCTGCCGTGGTGCCACAATAGATAACTCAAAATTCTTTTCCAATGGTCTAGCCCTAATCTTTTCATTCTTGCGCACAAATAAATGAATCGCTGCATCATTATTCTTGCAAAGATCATGTATGATTCTCTGATCTTCAATCCGTTCACCATTACACAACACTTCATGTTCATCAACATCACCTAAACCAACCTTCTTTTCAGCAAGTTGACGCCTAACATATCCAACATTCCGACTCCTCTCTATATTAAACGTAAACTCTTCACCATAACAAGTTGTCACATTAATAACCTGAAGATCAGATAATCTAAGGACTAAATAGAGAACATTCCCGTCAGAAACACCATAGTCCCTAATGAGTGAATTTCTCCGGGTCAATTCTCGGCTCCCACAAATAAATTTCTGATTTTTTACCACAAACCCTTTACATGTCTGAATATGTAGCTTCACGGATTCAATAGAATCATACTCTAAAACCCTTAATGGTACAACTGAACCCGACATCGCCACGTATATCAATATTGATTCTTGGCTGTGTATAGGTGGAATTACCACATTATCTACACAAATTGGACTAATTGCAACAACCCCAGCAGCTGACATTTTTCCAAACCCCAAATTCACGAATTAACCTAGAAAATATAAACACCCTAAATAGTATTCACAAGGCAATCTATACAGAAATTACTAACAAATTTAAAAAAAAAAATACAATACCTCCCAAAGCTCCAGAATTTCAAATTTGGTTCTTTATTGGACTAAATTATACCAAAATATTGAATTTTTGTGGAGCTTTGGGAAAAAAGAAATTTTGGGGGTTAGAGAAAAATGGAATTGGCGGTAAAGGGAAATTAATTAGATAAGGGATAAATTGAAAGGCGAAGAATAGAGGACGGATTCTTACAGGAGGAGAAGAATCAAATGAAAAATTACACAATTTGAAGGATAATATACAGCAAAAGGGAATTATTGGCGAAGAAATTTCAACGGCGGCAGCGGATTTTCCGGTGAATGAATGGAGAAAATTGAACAACTATAGAATTCGGACTTAATACGTACAGTTGGAGAAGAATATACTTGTTGTAGCCAATGGAATTACTCTCTCTCTCTCTATGTCCCAACTCGTCCTAATTATGTAAGTGGATTTGATTTGGTATCGAATTTCAAAATTAAAAAAAATTGAAATTTGTGTAATTCAAAATATAAAAAAAGTTAATTATTTTAGAGAATTAAAAAGGAAAAAAAATTACATGAATTAAAGTGATTTTTTTTCTCTTTAATTAGGGAGTTCTTTAATTATTTTCTAGTAGGACCTTTTTAGTTTTTTTTTAATACTCCAATTAATATGCATGTATACGGTGGAAATCGGGCCTTACCGATTTTTACTATCCAATCGAGGCAAAGGAGTTGCCTCGAGGATAGCCTCATAATGAATCTGACTCGAGCTCGAAGATGAGACATCAAGCCTAGAGATCGAAGTGTCCGTTGAGATCGAGGCCAGCAACAGTCGAGACCAAGCGTGACCGATTTTGAATGAAGCATAATAAGGGAATGGCGAGATATTCGTAACCGGTCGAAGATCACGGCGGAAATTCCGGAACAGATCAAATCAAGAGCAGTTATTGGTATCAATCATGGGATTTACTTCTGTAATTAGAAGTATACCTTATTTAGGGCTCCTCCATTAAATAAAGAGGAATCACATTCATTTGTAATCATCCTTATTCACTGATAAAATATATACATTAGCTATTCTCTTTCTATTTCACTTATTCTTGATCATAATTGCTCTATTTTTTATTGGTCTTACTATTCTACCTCGACACTCTCTCAAATCGAGGTCGAGACTTTGCTCACATACTGGTTTGATTTATTTTATTGTTTAATTCATTTGTTTAATTTCTTGTTTATCAATTGGTATTGAATTAAATCACATATCCTTAAAATCATATTATAACTTTAATTGTTACCCAAATTTGAGGGTAAACAGTTTGGCGTCCACCGTGGGGCTAAGGATAATAGTGATTGTTCAATGCTGATTCTGATAATGCACACTATTTTACTCTTGTTCTTGTCAAGTATATTTTCTTTCAGGTCAAAACATGTCAAACTCACAAAACGCACCTACACACAGTGACAATGGCCTCGGATTTCACGGGGAAAATGATAATGTGATTGCTCCAGAATCGAGGTGCCACAGGCTAATCTCAGAGGAGCACCAATTGCCAACCCAATCGATGTCAGTTCGCATGTTGCTTTAAATGGGAACCTAGGCGCAGACCTCGAAGGGAGCGTACGCATAGAAGGCCGATCTGGTGGCCAAGGTACACAAAGCAGAGGAGATGGAGGAGTTAGTCTCCAAGTGATATTCGAGATGCTTCAGGCTCAGCAAGTCGCTATTACTCAGTTAAAAAATCATCATAGAGCTCTGAATGCGGTCGAGCCAGAAATCACTCTCCATACCGAGCTAGTGCTAGAGAGGTCGAATGGTAACGAATCGGGGAATGATCCTGCGATAATGAAAATGCTCGAAGATCTCACCAAAATAATTGAGTCAGGAGAGAAGAAAATCAAAGCTAATGATAGAAAAGTGAAAACATACAACTCCCGAGTTGATCAGATACCGGGGACACTGCCAATCTTGAAAGGGATGGATTCAAAGAAGTTTGTACAAAAGTCATTTCCTCTGTGTGCGACTCCGAAACACATTCTAAAAAAGTTTCGTATGCCGGACATACTTAAATATAATGGGACCACCGATCCCAACGAGCATGTCACCTCCTACACATGCGCCATCAAGGGTAACAATTTGGAAGATGATGAGATCGAATCTGTGTTATTGAAAAAGTTCGGAGAGACCCTGTCGAAGGGAGAAATGATTTGGTACCACAACCTACCGCCAAATTCCATCGACTCATTTTCCATGTTAGCAGATTCTTTTGTAAAGGCACACGTCGGGACCATAAAGTTTGCGAGAAGGAAATCAGACCTTTTCAAGGTAAGATAAAGGGATAATGAAATGCTGATGGAATTCGTATCCCGATTTCAAATGGAACACATGGAGTTGCCACCAGTAACAGATGATTGGGCCGTTCAAACTTTCACTCAGGGTTTGAATGAACGGAGTTCGATAGCATCACGTTAGTTGAAGCAAAATTTGATCGAGTATCCGGCTGTAACTTGGGTAGATGTACACAATCGATACCAATCGAAGATCAGGGTCGAGGATAACCAACTAGGAGCTCCTTCCGGTTCAGTACATCCAAATAGATCGGTAGCTAAAATCATAGCGACATCGACAGGGAGCCAAGGTCGAACAAAGACCGATATCAACCATACACCGCAGATCGAAGGAACAATGGTCCAGAACGCAATTCCTCCTAGAAAGATCAAAGAAGTGATCGAGGACAGAATTCTCGGGGACATATGAGCAAAAGTGGTTTTGATAAATATGTCAATCCCACAGAGGCACCTCGATTACCGGAATATAATTTTAGTAGCGATGCATCAGGCATTGTATCGGCGGAAAGGATCAAAGATACTAGATGGCCCAGACTCATACAGACCGATCCTTCCCAAAGAAATCCCAATTTGATATGTAAATATCATGGCACGCATGACCACAAGACCGAGGATTGCAGACAGTTAAGAGAGGAGGTATCCCGTCTATACAATGAGGGCCACCTTCAAAAGTTCCTAAGTGATCGAGCTAAGAATCATTTCAGAGAAAGGGACGCCAACAAAAAAAATGAACAGGAGGAGCCGCAACATGTCATTCATATGATCGTCAGTGGGGTCGACATTCCGCAGGGACCCATATTCAAACGCACTAAGGTATCAATCACTAGGGAAAAATGAACTCGAGATTATGTGCCATAAGGCACCTTATCATTCAACGACGAAGAAGTAGAAGAAATTTCTCAGCCCCACAACGACGCTCTGGTAATTTATATCTTATTAAATAAAGTTCAAGTTAAGCGTGTTTTAGTGGATCCAGGTAGCTCGACAAATATCATCTGATTGAGGGTCGTGGAACATCTCGACCTACAAGATCAAATCGTTCCCGAAGCTCGGGTCTTAAACGGCTTCAATATGGCTAGTAAAACAACTAAAGGAGAGATTATCCTACCAGTGAACGTGGCTGGAACCATTCAAGATACCAAGTTCCACGTTATCGAGGGCGACATAAGGTACAATGCCCTACTCGGAAGGCCTTGGATCCACAACATGAGGGCATTCCCTTCGACTCTCCACCAAATGATGAACTTCTCAACGTTGGACGGTGTAAAAACAGTGTACGAGGAGCAGCATGCTGCAAAAGAAATGTTTGCGGTCGATGAGGTAATACCGATAATGGCACTATCAACATCAGACATCTCGAGCATCAAAGGTAAACAGGAAGCCAAATAGAAATAACATTGCTAGCCTCGACTGAATCGGAGAAGCATGAAATGGAAGAAGAAGAAGAAGAAGAAGAGGAAGATTTTTTGACTCCTCGAACTTTTGTTGTTCCTGTCACACCTCTTTTTTCACCGGTGAGGGTAATAAGGGAGTTTTTCCAATTAAAGTGATATTATTCGGTTTTGGGACTTATTATTATTTCAGAGTCGCCATCGAATTTTTGACGATGCTCCGGGACACCGTTTTGTTTCTAAAAATCCCAAACCGAGGAAATTTGACTCTGTTTTGATTTTTCTGCGACCAGAAATCCGAGTAAGGAATTCTGTTAACCCGGGAGAAGGTGTTAGGCACTCCCAAATTCCGTGATTCTAGCACGGTAGCTTAACTATTAATATTTGGCCTAATCATCTAATTATTTACATATTTTAAACCTATTGTGCTTCTTTAGCCTTTTTTCACTTTTAAAAACCGCTTTTAATACTTATAGATTTATCTTGAATAAGTCACGATGGCGTACACTTATTTATTTTTGGACACATGGTAACCACGTCACATGAAATGCACCCGCGATTACTACGTGTGATTTTATTATAATTTAAAGTTGAAGACGGGAACATGAGTTGTCGCACCCGAGAGTAGATTACGTAGTCAAGACTATGGTCGTGACGGTTTTATGGTGCCTATTTGAGATGATGTTTGATTATTCACTAAGTTCTATAGTTTCGAACTAAAAGAGGTATTTTTCAACCTAGCGGATATGTAGAAGGTTGTCTAAGATTAAGTTCACTAATCTAAAGACGCATGTTTGGGCTATGGCCATATTTTAGCCCAATTTAATCATTTAACCCTGTGGCCAATCCTAATTGTGGCTATTTATAAAAGAAATAAAGCTATATAATTTTATAAAGGAAACATGCCAACACATGTAGTTTTACAAGAGATTCAACCAATTACTAAGTTACAAGTTATAATTTTAAAAAGGTCAAGTGCACACCTTTAGCTATAGTAGAATATTGAATTAACGATTTTCATCGACTTCAGGTGGCCTAGATACATGCCTTCATATGTATTGAGTCTTGTTCGATAGCATTTATACATTTATTGTTGTGAATTCAGAAAGTTTGAAAGATATGAGATGAATCGAAAGAGTTTTGGATCACATATTCCCGTTTTGTATATTTTTCGAAAGTCATAGAATCTGGAACGATTATTTTCCAGAATCTTAGTAAATGTTTACAAGGGGAATGATCTGAATACAAACTCATACGAAATGCCTTTAAATAGCAAAATATATATTTCTATATTTCGAAATTCAGTAGAGGTAAATTAAAAAAATTTAAGATAGATCACAGGGCGGTTTTTGAGCAAAAGAGAACTATATTGGGCCATTTTCAGTAAATTGGATCAGTTTTGAGAGAATTTCATACTAGTAAGAAACAGGGAAATAAAGCTAAATGCTAATTTAGAATGTCCAGTCCAAATTTACAAACCTTAAAGTCTGTAGAGACAATTGCATGGCTATTTATTATGAAATACAATTTCCTAAAAAAAACTAAATAAATAAACTGTCAGTTGATGCTCCTGTGCAAGCTAGCAGCACTTCATAACCCCAAACCTGTATTTTCATAAACTTTCTCAAAAAAAAGTGAGTAGAATATTTATGCATTTTTTGGAGAGAATCTGACCATTAGGAGGTCAGACCTGCTCCCTTAATGCAACTCAACTATGAAACTAAACCACATTTTTAAAATAAACTTCAAAGAGTTCACACATATCAGGAAATATTCAATAGCATTTACCAACATTTTTTACACAAGATTTATCTATTTTTATTAAGCTAACAAAAGAGAAAATTGCCTAAAACATCAAGAACACCAACTAGCATTCGCAACACCACATCCTCAGATTTGCATATAAACAAAAAGGAAACTCAAACACAAAACAACAGATTTACACAGCAACATAGAACAGAAGCTCATATTTGAAATTCCATTTATAATAAGGTGTTACATACCTCAAAAGTGAAAAGAAAATAGCATGGAGAGATCTGGACCAAATAAAGGTCCGGAAACTGGAAATTCAAAGCTCCGCAAACAGCAAACCAACCAGCCACAAACCAAAGTACGAAACCCAGGAAAAAACAACCACTTGAATACCCAAAAACTCGAGTAAAAATCAAGAATGAAACCCAGTCCTTCAAAGGAAGGAATCACAACTACAAGAAAGACCAAGTTCTAAACTACTTTTTGCACTCATTCTGTTGTGTATTTGTTTCTATATCTTTTTTTTTTCAAGGTAATGAATAATTTCAGGCCTCAAAGTGGGTAAAAATCTATTTTCCAGAGGTGAAAAGGTTTCTAGTGTGTGTAACAATTTTTTGGTAAAATCTGTGCAGAGAACTTTCTCAAAGCTATGTGTATTTCCAGATCTTTCAGTAGTCAAAAAAGAGTATTTTTTCAGTCATCCAAAAGTGTGTTTAGTGGTAAAAAGTGTGTGTATATATAAGGGTTTTAGGATAGGATATTCTCAGTATATTCTTTATCCAATAAGCTAAAAATAGTACAAATGCAGCTGTCAACCCTATACTTTTGGGACAGCTGCACCTATTCTAGAAAATTTTAGCCCTTGAAATTATCTTTTTAACCCCAAAAAATCTGATTTCCTTATTCTAGAAAGTTCTTTCGTTGTTACACCCAAGATTCCTTTAGCTAAAAATCCTATACGACCCCTTAAAGTCTCTAGAATTACCCTTAGGTTAGCTAGGGTTAAGTTGATTGGGGTTAACTGTTAACCTGGGTTAGTTACCCTTAATTAGTCAATTAGTTAATCAAACCTAATTAATCTTACCTAGGATTAGATGGTTGATTAGGTTCTTAACTACTAACTGACTTCAAATCGTTTAGGATTTTGGTTGATTAATAAGAATTAACTAAGTTGTTAGACTTAGTCAGTTTCCTTTAAAGTCTGTTTAAGTTTCACTTGAGCCTAGGGGGAACTAGTTTGTTTAAGTTACTTGGATATGCCAATCTAACCTAAGAGTTAAAATTTAACCTATGATTAATTGGAAGTTAACATCTGATTGAGACTAATAACATAGGCAGCAAAATCAAGTCTAAATCAAACGACGACCTCAAACAAAACACGAGCAAACAACTAATAGAGGCTGTTTTACTTACAAGCGTTTCAACATATGAATTCAGGGATTTAATCAATCAGTTGTTCATGCTTGTTTATTGACAGAATTCACCAACATAAAGATGTCTAGAAATTAGCAGAGAAAGGAAACTAAACAAAAAACCTAATGCTAATCTTGGTTATAAAAATTACTAAACTTGAACAGTTAAATCATACAAAACAGTGATAAAAACCTAAGCTAAATGCATTTGGGACTTTAAACTAAAAAAGAAAACATGAACAGGTAAAAGAAAACAAAAATCAGAAATAGTGATGTAATAAAGGAAAACAGTAAGTAAACTACGGCTTATTCATGCTATCAATAAAGAACACATAGAAAGGAAGTGGGGGGTACCCGTTTGAGGGGTTTGGACGAACTACGGCGACTTGCCGGAGTTTGGCCGGACTCCGTCGACCTCCAAAAGTGACCCTTACTCACATGAATCGACGGCTCTCGTCGAGAAACATCGACTCATGTAAGTTTGAGTCACAGAGTCGCTTGGGATCATCTTCAGCCTGTCCTAGGATTTCGACAGTTTTCTATATCCGGAATTACTCACAAACGGATGATTGTTTGGGGTAATCAATACCGACACGAGGTTAAGAGGGAGGAGAAGGTTATAGGGTGAGAGTTTGGGGTCAATTAGTGGAGGTCTGGTGGCCGGAAAGCGGTGGAACCTGGTGAGGCGGCTAGGGTTTGTGAAGGGTTAGAGAGGCAGATGAGAGAGATGGTCTGTGGGTGTTTGGGAGGTGAGTTCTGAGGGGGGTGGGGGCGTGTTAGGACAGATTTATAGTGTAGGGGTTCTTAGTTCCGGACCGTTGGATCAATAAGATCCAACAGCTAGGGGGCTTGATGGATGAAACGGGGTCGTTTGGCTAGTGTAGGGGCAGGTCGGGTAAAGGGGGCTATTGGGCTGGGTAGGTGAGTTATTTTTTGGGCCTGGGCAAGTTAGCCCAGGTCCGATTTTGAGCCTATGTTGAATTAATTCACCTAATAACAAAATGTAGTGATTAATTCTAACTTAGTTTTGTCTAATTATTAATTGATAAAAGAGTAAAATAATTAATTTAACACTAAATCATTTAAAGAATAAATTTTACACCTGAATTAAGAAATTAGCCATTAAATCTACCTTATGCCAAATGATCGTATTTTGTTATTAATCAATTCAATTAATTATCAATTCGT
>ML417325.1:46443-131090 GCA_005239525.1 Nicotiana knightiana | reverse complement strand
CCCCCCCCCCCCAGTCTCTCGTCTCTCTCCCTAGACAAAACCCTAGCCGCCCTCAAATACTCACCGCCTCCGTCGACCGTAAATAGCCTACCGGCAGCGGATCTCCACCAATAGAACCCAAAAATTAACCTACAACCTACTTCACCTCCCCAATCACCTCCTATGTTTACTTTTCCCAAAGAATCACTCTATTTTGACCTATGTAAAATCTGAAAATTCAAAGAAAACCCTAAAACATGTAAAGCTGATTTTCTATGACTCTATGACTAAAACTCACATGAGGCGAAGGCTCTTGACAAGAGCCATCGATTCATGTGAGTTAGAGTCTCTTTCGAGCTTGCTGGAGTTGACCAAAATCATTCTTACTAGTATCCCCCCTTCCGTTCCTGTCTTTTCTTCGGTTTTCTTAATAAAATCGTATGCATGACTGTTTTAGTACACATGTTTATGTTACTGTTTTCATCAATGTCGTTTAGTTAGGATTCATAATTTTTCTATTTGGTTTCTTAATTCATGTTCAACACTGTCTGATTAGAGGAAGGTAGTCTTAAATTTCTAAGTAAAACCAAGTCATGTATATGTGTAACTGTTTCTGGAAATTAATTTGGTGTAGCAATCTGCGAAATATAATTATTGTTGGTTAGTTGTCATTGATTGATTCCCTGCTTAGTTTATGTCTTTTAGGATCTAGACTGATTTGTTGAATTGTGTTCAAACCTAAACCTATTTACCCTAATTTGTCTTTTGATTTCAGTATGATCTAAAAGTTTAATCACCCACCCAAATTAATCGATTAGGTAATTATTAATTAGGAAATAAAGAGATAACTATACTTGACTAATTAAGTATGCATATGAAACTGAAATAGATAATGTAATTAACCTAAGTCTAAGGACCTAACTTAATTCCTAAAAGTGACTCACTTAAATAGGTGTTAAAAATCATCTTGGTTAAGGTTAATTATTGAATTAATCACTCAAATAGGATGATTAGGCCTAATTTTCGAAATTGAGTTGATCACAGTTAAATCTAAGTCTAAATTAATTCAAGCTCAAGTTCTTCAACCTAGAAATTAACTTAAGTGACCTCCTTAAGTATTGATTATTACTTAAAATCAACTTAGTAAATAATATAACCCTTAATTACTAAAAATGTAATTCTAAGAGGTATTGAGGGGTGATTTAGGATTTTTAGCTAAGGAATCTTGGGTGTAACAAGCCAAGAACCTTCCAGAATAAGGAAATCAGATTTTTTGGGGGTTATAAGGGTAATTTCAGGGGCTAGAATTTTCTAGAATAGGTGCAGCTGTCCCAAAAGGATAAGGTTGACAGCTTCATTTGTACTATTTTCAGCTTATTGGATAAGGAATACGCTGAAAATATCCTATCTTAAAACCCCTATATATACACACACTTTTTTACCACTAAAAACACTTTTACTACTGAAAAAGACAAATTTGGACTACTGGAAAAAATCTGAAAGTTACACTACAGAATTTTCTACAAATTTTCTCAAAGAAATTCTTTTGGAATACTATCTCCTTGATTCCTAAAAACAGAAAGTGCTGAAAAAAAAATATTGAAACCATGAGTATACAAACATTTTAGAAGATATCGTTTTCTCTTATTGATTTCTCCTCAAAATTCTATGTTGGTCAAGCTTTACTCTAGGAAATTTTGGTTGAGTTGTTGCTGCTTTTGCTGCTGTGTTTAAGCTTTAAACAACTTTTTGGTACCTTGAAATTTATTTTGCCAATGTTTTACTCTCTGTCGCTTTTTTTAATACATTTTGAGGTATGTAACGATCACCATATTTTAGATAGAGTTTGTTGTTTGTGATAATGCTTGAGTATCAGTGCTTATGTTGTTTCTTTAAACATCAATTGCTATGTGTTCATAACTACATACAAGTTTAAGTGATATTTCCTAATTACGGTTCCTTTCATGCTAATTTTCATTTTGCCTAAATATGCCTGATAGTTCAACTTCTAGTATTTTTCTTCATTGCTTGCCTATGGCTCTACGTATACTAGGATAACATCATAGACTCAAATCTGACCACCAGTTTGTCAGATTTAAATCCTAAAGATGCATATAACCAGCTATAAGAAAGGGCAGGATAAGGGGTCCATGAACCCTGGGAATCGAAGGAGCGACCCAAATCCAAATTTAGGTCGGGATGGCGCCCAACTTCAATGTCAGGCAAGCCAACCTTAATTTACTAGTTATCCCTTTTTAACTTATAAACAATTCAGCATACTTAAGAGGTTTTTCTTTCAAAGCATAAATTCAAAGTAAATTAGTGACATAGACGAGCAAAAGTGAGCAATAAATATGATAAACACCACCGATAGTTACAATCCAAAAGAATAGAATATCCACTACGTGGGTATGCCATGAACTGGCGTCACAGGTCTACGGGCATCTAATAGAAACGGGTATCCATAGAAAATACAAGTTATCCCTATTGTATGAAGAAAACTAATACAGACATAGCAAAAGAAAAGAGGAACTCCGAGGCGCTGCTAGAGAGATACGTCAGGGAAAACAGCTCACTTAGAAGTCCCCACCAAGTATACTTTAGGGACGAGCTCCGAATAAATGCTGAGATGCATCTGCCTCAGAGCCTGTACAATTAAGTACAGAAGCGTAGCATGAGTACATAAACAGATATGTACCCAGTGAGTATCATGCCTAATCTCGAAGAAGTAGTGACGAGAAGTAGATGTGATACTTACTAGGGTCAACACTTCTAAATAACATAATTTAATAAGAACTAGGCAGGCATAACAGTCGTAGTAATGACAAAGACATAAAATATCAAGTATAGTTGTAATTACCTTTGCATGTCAAATTTCAGTAGAATATAATGTACTAAATTCCCTTTTTCACATGAAAAAGTTTATACAATTTCAACAAACTTCCATTAAATTATATAGCACATAATAGGCCGAAAGCGTACGGCCGAAGCGTCGCAAAAATAAATGTTCACTGCCGAGTGTCGAATGGCTAGAACCATATATGCATCTATTACCCAGCTCTCGAATCGAACATGCGACACGGTTGACATTATACTAGGGATATCCCACTCACGAATCATACATGCGACGTGGGTGTTGTATACGTATACATAATTTTACAGCATTTAGGGATTTTACAGAGATTGTACGTAAAAACAAGAAAATAAGCAATATGATTTTTGAACATATCTTCCTAATACTTTCACACCAAATTCAAGGATACTATGGAACTCAAATACATTTAGGGACACACGTAAGGCACATAAAGCATGCTTGTGAGTCCTAGAACTACCCAACATAACATAATAGTAGCTATGCACAGGCTCCTATCACTTCCTGCATGTGTAGCCCCCGCAAATAAGGACATGGAATTAGTTATGATTACCTATGAGGACAATTCCCTCTTACAAGGTTAGAAAGGAGACTCACCTCGTGTAGAATCCTTCTTTCCGGGTCAAGAACACGCCCAAATCTCCAAAATCGCCTCTCAAGGACTCGGAAATAGTAAAATATTGTATACATGAATCAATCTATTCTCTAAAGTATGAAAGTTTACCTAATTAAGTAGTTATTTCAACCTACTTTGGAAAATCCCAAAGATACACCCCGGGCCCACATGCTCGGATTCCGGAAATTCTTGAAGGAAACACTTACCCATACCCTAAGGGTCATGAATATATAATTTTGGTATGATTTCATAGCTAGTTTAGTGGGTAATTAGGAGGGTAATCTACATAGGGTCTCTAGTTTTTTTTTACTCTAACCCTTGATTTTTCACTAATTAGGAGGGTAATCTACCTAGGATTTCATGTATTAAACTAATATTAGAGTAGAAATGACTTACCTTTCAGTAGCTACGTGGATTGGCCCTTTCCCAAGCTCCCTAAGTCGACAATGGTGGAAGAAAAAATGGAGAAAATGAACATTCCCCATTTTAAATATAAAACACTGCCTTCAGTAGTTCCGCACATGCGGAAAATGGGACAAGGGCCAGGGCTCGCACTTGCAGGCAGGAGTCTGCACCTGCTGGGAAGGCCCGCACCTACGAGAACTGGGCAGCCCACCTGGGGGGTCTCACCTACGAGGTTGGGACTGCAGGAACGGTCTCACACCTCTGACTGGGCATCCTCACCTACGGTCACACCAGATCAGGTGCACCAGCAACTGCTTCAGCTTGTTTTTGGCCTCGTTTGGTGCCCGAGAGGCAGCTGGGCCAACCCTAGCCCCCGTCCAAATATACCAACAAGTCTCAAGTCATAATACGGACTCACTCGAGCCTACGGAACACCATAAACATCGCTAAAACTCAAAATCACACCTTAAAATCCCTAGAACCAAATTTAGGAACTTTAAGTTTCTTGAATTCGCTAACAATGCGCCGAACCGACCTATACTACTCGGAATGATACCAAATTTTGCAGGCAAGTCATAAATGACATAATGAAACTATTCCTGGTCTCAGAATTTTGTTCGGACATTGATATCACAAAAACAAATTCCAAACAAAATTTCAATCTTAAGAAAACTCAAATTTCGATATTAGGCACCGAAACGCCCCGGTTCATCCAAAATCCATTCCGAACTTACGCCCAAGACTGAAATCATCATATGAAGCTACCGGAACCAAAAAAACTCAATTCGGAGGTCATTTTTTAAAGATTTTGACCGAAGTCAAACTTGGCCTTAAAGGCCAATCTTAAGGAACCAAGTGTTCCTATAGCAATCTAAATGCTTCTGAATCCTGAAAATGTAGGCTGATAGCTCTGCTGAACGGCCTTGCCCCGAAGCCTGGGATAAGTCCTCCTCATATTTCCTAGATCCCGACACTCATAACATCCACCGCTGGCATGGCCTGCTGCCATGAAGAAGGACTCTGGATAGCTAGGGGACGGTGAGAACCCTCTGACATGGCACTAAAGTAAGGACTAGAAGACCCCTATTGATCGGAATACCCGCTTGAGGAACCCTAAGTGGCTGGTGGACGGTAGGAACTCTCTAGCATGGCGCTGAAATAGGGCCTCACTGGATCACCACAGGGAGGTGGTGGAGGAGCTGAATATGGAGGCTTGCCAGGCTGGCTTCTACCGAACTGACCTCTACCCCTGGCTAGGGCACCTCTAAAATCTCCTGAAAATCTAGGTCTCTTATCCTTCTGACTCTGCTCTATGCCCCTCGAACGATGACCCTCCATCCAGCGAGCTATCTCGACCACAAGCTGATAGGGAGTCCCCATGTCCACTTCTCGGGCCATGTTAGCCCTAATACCTGAGTGCAGCCCAGCTACCAATCTCCGCACGATCTCAGCATCAGTAGGAAGTATCATAAGGGAATGACAAGACAACTCAGAAAACCTGACCTCATAGTCTGTCACTGACATTTGCCCCTACTCTAGCTGCTCAAACTGATATCGCAGCTCTTCCCTCTCGGAGGGTGGGATATAACTGTCCAGGAACAGCTGAGTGAACTGCTCCCAAGTGATGGAAGGGCAACCTGCCGGTCTACCAAGGACGTAGGAGTGCCACCATCTGCGGGCCCTGCCCTAAAGTTGAAAAGTAGTGAAGTCCACTTCATGGGACTCCAGTATCCTCGTGTTGTGCAGTCTGTCCCTGCACCTATCAATGAAGTCCTGGGCATCCTCGCCCTTCTCACCTCCGAAGATAGGAGGTTGCAATCGGGTCCACCTATCCAGTAACTTCTGCGGATCATCGTCCGTAGCTGGTCTGAGCTCAGGTGCTTCTGCTGCTGGCTGGGCTCCACCCACGGGTAGTGTAACCAGGGTCTGATATATTATTTCTACATGTCCTACGGCCTGGGCAGTAGGGGTCTGGGCTCCCCCTCCCGCTTGAGATGTTAAAGGATCCCTTGGAAATAAACCAGCCTGAGTCATAGTGTGCATGAACCGCATCATACGGCTCATGACCTACTGGAAGCCTGGCGCTGTCATACAGTCTAATGGGATAGGATATGCTGGGGCACCTCGCCCTGTTCCTCTGTGATAGTATCCTCTGTCGGATCTGCTGCGTGTGCTATAGGAACAGCTCTGGGATTCCCTCGTCCCCTACCTCGGGCCGGTGCACTCTCCTGCCTCTGCCATGGCCTCGGACGACAAGGGTAACGGCATCTCCTGGGTCTGGAACGTCAGTCGTGCGTGTCCTCACCATCTATTAGGGAATAGAAGAATGAGATTTAGTAAACCATCGACTGTATGATAGAAAATGAATAAAAAGAGGCTTTCTAACACACTATAGCCTCCCAAAGATAAATACACACGTCTCTGTATCGATCCGCAAGACTCTATTAGGTATGCCCGTGACTATGAGACATACGTGAACCTAGAGACGACCCAAATCCCAATTTAGGTCACGATGGCGCCCAACTTCAATGTCAGGCAAGCCAACCTTAATTTACTAGTGATCCCTTTTTAATTTATAAACAATTCACCATACTTAAGAGGTTTTTCTTTCAAAGCATAAATTCGAAGTAAATTAGTGACTTATATGACGAAAAGTGAGCAATAAATATAGTAAACACCACCGATAGTTACAACCCAAAAGAATAGAATATCCACTACGTGGGCATGCAAGGAACTGGCGTCACAGGTCTACGGGCATCTAATAGAAATGGGTATCCAAAGAAAATACAATTTTCCTACTATCTAAATAAAAGTAATACAAACATAGCAAAAGAAAAGAGGAACTCCAAGGCGCTGCCACAGAGATACGTAAGGGAAAGCAGCTCACCGAGAAGTCCACGCCAAGTAAATGTTAGGGACGAGCTCCGGATAAATGCCCAGATGAACCTGCCTCAGAGCCTGTACAATTAAGTACAGAAGCGTAGCATGAGTGCATAAACAGATATGTACCCAGTGAGTATCCCGCCTAATCTCGAAGAAGCAGTGACGAGAAGTAGACGTGATACTTAACATGGTCAACACTTAAAAATAAAATAATTTAATAAGAAGTAGGCAGGCATAATAGTCGTAGTAATTAAAAAGACATAAAAATTTCAAGTATAGTTGTAATTACCTTTCCATGTCAAATTTCACTCGCATATAATGTACTAAATTCTCTTTTTTCACATAAAACAGTTTATACAATTTCAACAAACTTCCATTAACTTATATAGCACATAATAGGACGAAAGCGTACGACCGAAGCGTTGCGAAAATAAATGTGCACTGCCCAGGGTCGAACGGATCGAACCATAGATGCATCTATTAACCCGCTCGCGAATCGAACATGTGACGCGGTTGACATAATAATATGGCTATCCCGCTCATGAATCATACATGCAACGCGGGTGCCGTATGCATACACATAATTTTACAGCATTTAGAGATTTTACAAAGATTGTACGTAAAAACAGGAAATTAAGTAATATGATTTTTTAACAGATCTTCCTAATACTTTCACACCAAATTCAAGGATACTATCCAACTCAAATATATTTAGGGACACACGTAAGGCACATAAATCATGCTTGTGAGTCCTAGAACTACCCAACATAACATAATAGTGTCTATGCATGGACACTCGTCACTTCGCGCGTGTGTAGCCCCCGCAAATAAGGACATCCAATTATTTATGATTACCTATGCGGACAATTCCCTCTTACAAGGTTAGAAAGGAGACTCACCTTGTGTAGAATCCTACTTTCCGGGTCAAGAACGCGCCCGAACCTCCAAGCTTGCCTCTCAAGTACTCAGAACTAGTCAAATATTGTACACATGAATCAATCTATGCTCAAAAGTATGAAATTTACCTAATTAAGTAGTTATCTCAACCTACTTTGAAAAATCCCAAAACTACATCCCTGGCCTACATGCTAGGATTCCAGATAATTCTTGAAGGAAACACTTGCCCATAGCCTAAGGGTCATTAATATATGATTTCATAGCTAGTATAGTGGGTAATCCCCCAAATTCCATAAAGCTCTAGTTTTTTTTTACTCTAACCCTTGATTTTTCACTAATTAGGAGGTTAATCTACCTATGATTTCATGTATTAAACTAATATTAGAGTAGAAATCACTTACCTTTCAGTAGCTAAGTGGATTGGCCCTTTCCCAAGCTCCCTAAGTCAACAATGGTGGAAGAAAAATTTGAGAAAATGAGCATTTCCCGTGTTTAAAAGAACAAACTGCCTTCAGTAGTTCCGCACCTGCGGATCATGGACCGTACCTGCGGTCTCACTCCTGCGGAAAATGGGACAAGGGATTGGGCTCGCACCTGCGGGCAGGAGGCCGCACATGCGGGGAAGGCCCGCACCTGCGAGAACTGGGTAGCCCACCTTTGAGGTTGCACATGCGAGCTTAGGACCGCAAGAGCGGTTTCGCACCTGTGACTGGGCAATCGCACTTGCGGTCACAGCAACTCAGGTGCAGCAACAACTGCTTCAGCTCGTTTTTGGCCTCGTTTGGTGCCCGAGAGGCACCTGGGTCCACCCGAGCCCCCGTCCAAATATACCAACAAGTCCCAAATCATAATATAGACTCGCTCGAGCCTTTGAAACTCCTGCAACAATGCTAAAACTCAAAATCACACCTCAAAACCCCTAGAACCAAACTTAGGAACTTTAAGTTTCTTGAATTCGCTAACATTGCGCCGAACCGACCTATACTACTCGGAATGACACAAAATTTTGCACGCAAATCATAAATGACATAACGGAACTATTTGTGGTCTCGAAATTATTTTAGGACCTCAATGTCAAAAAAACACGTTCCAAACCAAATTTCAAACTTAAGGAAACTAAAATTTTGATATTGGGGGCCAAAATGCCCCCGGGTCATCCAAAACCCATTCCGAACATATGCACAAGTCTGAAATCACCATACGAAGCTACCGGAACTGTCGAAATTCGATTCCGAGGTTGTTTGCTCCAGATGTTGTTCGAAGTCAAACATGGCCTTAAAGGCCAACCTTAAGGAACCAAGTGTTCCTATACCACTCTAAACCTTTCCGAATCCCGAACCACCCGTCCCCGCAAGTCATAAATCACAATAATCCTCTATGGGAAGTTTCATTTAGGGGAACAGGGTTTGATAACGCAAAACAACCGGTCGGGTCGTTACAGAGGAATTTGATGAAGCCTAACTTAAGAACAGAGTAGTAATGTTCGCTATGTATTAAGTAAAAATGTTGTAACGTCCTTTTTTTAGATTTAATCAGATTATGTAGTAGTTTATTCTTAGCATTTTTCCAAAAAAACAATTGTCTACTATAAATATGTCTCCCCTCATCCTTTAAAATTCAGCTAGTCTACAATTTTTGGGTTAATCCCTATTTTTTATTGTCTTTGAAAATCCAAAGATTGGAGTGTAATCAAAACGGGCTAGTAAGCCGCCCATAAGAGGTCTCTAGGAAAGATTGGACCTCGAATCATTGAGTCCAAGTATAAGGCGACTCTTTATGTTTTAATTTGATATTCATAGAGTCTCAAATTTTGGGTAACCTAGTTATCCTTGAATAAACCGAGTTAAAAACTATTTGGAGCGATTTTTTCATTCTACTATTTAATAACTATTAGAAAAATGAGTTTCAAGTTCGTTATTAATTTTATGCATAACCGTAGATCAGGAAAGTGTTGAAATTAAATTGTCTCCCTTGTTTTGTAATTTCTGTGCATAACGTACATGGGCTGTTCCTAAAAAGACACTGGCCCAAATTTTTAGCCTAAATCAGTCCAAAACTACCAAATGATTCGATGATGACCCAAACATACGAATACATAGACCCTGGATCAAATAGCAGTAAAGCATATCTGTCACAAACTTAAATAGTACTTGTAATGACTGCATCTAAAGACTCAGCCTCTGGCCTGGCTGGAAGAGCATAACATCGGGGATGGGCCCCACCACCCTGAACCACAACTCTGGGACAGCCGGCTGCTGGCTGGCCTCCACCTCTGGCGGTCTGAGCTTCACCTCTATGACCTCTACCTCCACCTCTAGCACCTCTACCCCCACCTCTAGCTAGCTGAGCAAGCTGTGGAACACCTGGTGCATGTACTATGGCACGAGAACCCTGATGCTGAGACCCACCAGAACTTCGGGGGAAAAACCTTAAAATGTGCCCAAAACTACCACAAGTATAACAAGGCCTCTGCTGATGTGACTGCTGACTCTGGAACTGACCCTGTCGATCCTGATAACCACCCTGGAAATTCTGAAGTGGTGGTGCACTGATAGGTGCTGGTGGCGCACTAAAGGGCTGCTGATTGAAATAGTCCGTCTAATAACCACGACCACCTGAAGTACCATGGGAAACTTGGAGAGCTGACTCAAAAGGTCTGGGAGGATGACCTTTGCCTGAAGAATCCCTGCCTCCAGATGAGGCTCCACTGAAACGACCAAAATGACGGAGCCTCTCGTCAGCCCCCTGACCACCACCCTGGGACAAAATCATCTCAATCCTTCTGGCGACATTGGCCACATCCTGGAACGATATATCTGTACCTGACTCTCTGGCCATCTGAAGTCTGATAGACCGGGCCAATCCCTCGATAAACCTCTGAACCCTCTCCCGATAAGTGGGAAGAAGACCCTCCTGGGCTACACTCTCCATGAGTCCGACTAGGGGGACAAGGGCGTCCTGAAGCACTGGGGTAGCTATTCTTATTACATCTCGTATTTTTGTATGTTTAAGTTACATCATAAGTTAATCGACGTAAGATCGGGAATGGGATTATTTTGAGATTATAAGAATTATGCTCTTTCAAACAAATTATGAGTAAATTCGTGAAGGTGAGAGGGGAAGAAAATTAAAGAAAATGAGTTTTCGTCCAAATTGACATATTGGGATAAAATATGGGTCGAGCGATAATACCCGATATTTTCGGACTAGTACCATACAAGATACCATATGACCATGATAGTAGGATGTATAAGGTATATTAAAAATAAGTAGAATTTTAATTAAATTGAATTAATTCTTAATTATGCGGGTAATCGGTTAATTACCGGGTAACGGGACATTACCCAATTACCTAATAAGTAGATAAAGATTGAAATACCCCAACCCACCCCACGTGGCAGCTTGTGGTATTCAACCAAATGACTCATTAGTCATTTATATTTTGTGTCACATTAAGGGAAAATGTGGCTAAGAGTTAATTTGACAAAGCAATTGCAGGAATGACGTGGTTGGTCAAAAATCTGCATTTCATAGGAGTAGTAATATGATTTCTTCAGTAGTTAATGTGGAAACTTGGTCAGTGGGTATACCAAGTTATCATTATTGCGATTATCTAATATGTGATAATCAAAGATTTTAATGCTACTTTGGTAGTGATTCTTGAAACTTTTGATTTATATTGTGAAGGAGACCTCAAATGGAATTATGGGTTTCCGTTTATGGTTGTGGTTTTAAATTTCAGTCAATTGCTTAGTCCAAATTTATACTATTACCAAAAAATGAATTATCTCACATCAAGCCGCTGTACAAGTTTCTAACGTTCAAGTCAATTGTTTTCTTAACTCTTATGTACTCTTAGAAGTCCAATAGCTCTGTTTCTACACTTGGTTTCTTTAGAAGTCCAATAGCTCAAGCTTTGTATTTTAAATCCACCGTTCAAGAATATCATAAGGACTTTTTCCTACTCCATGTATGTTAAGGGTATTTATTCCTTCTTTTGGCATGATCCATGCGATACGAACGAAACGTGCAAATGCACAAATTCCATAAATGACTCTATTCATAAAAGTATTAGAGATATATATGTTCTTGAATTTCCATGTCTCAAAATATTTTATCATATGTTCATGGGTCTTAGAAAAATATGAAAGTTAAAAAGAATTTACTTTTTGAAATTACTCAAAGGCGAAATGGCCTTATGAAGCTCTAAAAGATTTTATTAATGTACTTTTCATGCATTGCATTCATGTGCATTGACCCATGAGCAGATGGAGTTATATACGCGTATATATGTAAATATATGTATATGGGATTATGGAAAAGTTTACGGCGTTATATACGCCCCACCACCTGATTAGCTGGTATATGATGATGATGTTGCCCACAATAGCTGAAATATGGTTCAAACGGTGTTATATACGTGTATATATGTATGTATATTCAAACAGTGTTATATACGCGTATATATGTATGTATATATATGTATATGGGATATGGGAAAGGTTATGGTGTTATGTACGCACCACCACCTGATCAGCTGGTATATGTTGATGATTTGCCCCTAGTGGCCAATATGATATGATGGGATTCCGTCAGACGCTGATAATGTTATGAACATATACCTATGCACGACATGACATTCATATGCATATGCATTATGATAAAAGTGATTTATTATTTTCACAGTTATCCAGACATACAGGTTGAGTCAATTACTCTATATCTCTTTCAGGTCTCTTTTGTATTTATTTATCTGCCTTACATACTCGGTGCATTATTCGTAATGACGTCCCTTTTGCCTACGGACGTTGCGTTTCATGCCTAGTATGATTTAGACGGGTATTTTTTGGTATGGCGGGACTCTATCCCGACCTTTATGACAATTATGTACTCTTAGAGGCTTGTAGACATATGTCGTATACGTGAAAAATTGTAAGGCCTTGTCGGCTTATGTTTTGAGTTTGTAAATTATTATGTTGGCCTATTAGGCACGTATGTCACGTGTATATGATAATGTAATAAGAAAGATTCATTACGTTGGTTCTCGGTCGAGTAAGGTATCGGGTGTCCGTCGTGACCCATCAGTTTGAGTCGTGACAAAAGTGGTATCCGAGCAGTTTTGTCCTAGGGAGTCTACAAGCCGTGTCTATTGGAGTCTTGTTTATGGGTGTGTCGTGCACCACACTTATAAGAAGGAGGATATAGGGCATTTAGGACTGTCACTCTTTCTTCTTACTCAAGATCGTGTGGTAGAGCTCACTTGTAAGCGTTCAAATTCTAAAATTCTATCTTATTCGCAATAAGACGATAACTACATCCGAAAAGATGGGTGGAAAGAGAGATATATGTGGAAGAGCTGAGTCAGAGGAATTTGATTTTTGTATGATGCCTACGATAAGTGAATGTGAGATATTCAACAGATTATGTGGCGTACTGAAAGGTGTAAGATTCCTGATAAGAAGCCTTAAGGAAAGAACTCCTATCCATCTTTATGGTGAAGGACAATGAGAGATTAAGAAGATAACTACAAGTTTCAGTAAGTAAAAGGAGCAAGGTGAAAAAGGGTACGAGGTACCCAGTTAATGAAGGTTAACAATGTTTATAATTCAGGTAGAGGACATAATCTTTTTGAGTTATATTCAATAATAACAGAGGTATGTATAATTGGCCACACCCATCTCAGTTATATCCTATTGGGAGCTAACAAACATAGTTTAAAAGAAGGACGGGTTAGTAGGATCCGACGGGGGTTAGAGTAACCCAAAATGATGAATGGATGATTTGCATTAGTTAACATTTATGAAGGATATTACAAAGGTGCTAAAAGATCCCCTTGTGAGACACCCAGGTGGTGCACTCTATAATATTACAATTAGATGTGAATACTAGCATAATAAAAATAAATTCTGAAGATAGGCATTGAAAGCCTGGAAGGGATAAATATTACCTTAGTTTGACTCTCGTCCCTAGTAGAGCGAGGAGGTTGGGCAACCTGAAGAGCCGATTAATGAAGCAAGGAGAGCTAAAAGCGAAAGAATATCTTGTTGAAGTTTCAGAATAAAGTGATAGACAGAAATGTTAGGAGGAAGTAAGAAGAAAGGTAATGAAGCATTAAGAGTAAGGTGTAATACATGGATGATAATGGTACGTCAAAAAGATGACAGTATCATAGAGACTACAGTCAAGTGAAGGAAAAGATGAGAAGTGACAGGTCTTGAAACAACAAAAGAGTATAGGCCATAAAGTCATATCCTCATTTCGAGGAATAAGTTCGTGACTCCAACACGACTACCAGAAGGAAAAGTTAGACCACAAAGTAATAGAAATCAGTATGGACTGGCAAACAAGATAAACTAAATGTTAATTAGGGACTGAATTATTGGGAAGTACTCGACATCTTGGGAATTTCAGATTTCGTTTCGGCGGTAATAGAAGGGACCACAGAAGAAGATTCATGATGAATACAGATAATAGTCATTCGGGGAGACGCTTCCCTATAGCAAGCAATGTGAGAAAAGTTAAGCTTAAGAGATTGTATGTGCCAGTTACGCTAAGTGTCATCCTCGCGAGTAAGGGAATTTGTCATCCTTTGTACAGAAGAATTGCCGCAAGGCAAGTAAGGATCATTGATGTTTAGAAATGACGCCAAAGATGAAGAGGTAAAAAAATATATATAGGTAGATCCTCGTGGCTTCAATTTTTAGTACATCCCTAAAGTGGGGAATATGGAGTAATATGGCATTAAGCCAGAATTAAGTGGTTCTAGTGACTATGAGATGGTAAAGGAAGAATGTGATAAATGAAAGAGGAATGAGATGGAACTTATCCAAATCTTACAGATACGCTACATTTAAAGAATATTGTGCAAGCACGGCGTCAAGGAGAGGAAGTAAAGGTTCCTGCCCGAGCTGTTATTAATAAATAAGGAGCTAGTGCGAGACGTAATATAAGACAAAGGAAATAACCCAAGAAAGAATACAAGTAATATAGATATAAGAATGGGCCAACGAGTAGTTAGTAATTGGTCCGGAAGATCCCGGAAAACAGGAGTTTGTAGACGAGTCATCAGATCGTGTGAGATAAACATAGTATAACCCAACATGGAGAATTCAGCCTCGAAGAATATCATTATAATACTTAAAGATATACATTCAAACAAGAGTCGGGGTAGTTAAATATACCGTATGAGTGTTACGGGGATAAAAGAAAGTGTCACTGGGAAGATAGTCAAAATATCATTTTAGAAGCAATCATACAAGCACAAGGGAATGGAAATAAGCAGCTACGAATGATTATAGGCGAGGAGGGGCATCAAAAATTTTGTCGAGTATATGACGTAATAATCTCGCAGCTTTAGAAGATTCAGATGGTCCTCCCTAAAGTACGACAATGAAATACTAGCTGAGAAATAAGGAAGAAGGCTTCAACCTAAGCAGAGTGACCTAAAGAGGAAATGGTGTTGTAACGGGAGTCTCACTACAACATGGTATGCACTACATAAGAAAGCGGCACCTATCGTTGCTAATGAATAGGAAGTAAAATCAAAAGTAATATTCGAGATCGTGTGAGTTTCACAAAAACTCCAACATGCATAGGATTTAAGATAAGCTAAGTAGGCATGCAAAAAGGAGGCAGAAAGACCAGGAAAAGTAATAGCTTATGCTCAAAGAAAGCTGAGAATGAACGAAAAAGGAATTATGTGATCAACGATCTAGAGTTAGTTATATTATGAACGCACTTAAGATTTCGGGGTATTATCCAAGAAGCATATGTGTTGACAACCATACAACCATCAAAGACTCAGGTATAAGTTAAAAGAAAGAATTGAGTCCAGGGCATAGACAAAGGATTGAGTTGTTAAAAAATTGTATCATGAATATTCCTTAACGCCCATAAAAGGCTAAGGTAATGACCCATACCAGGAGCCGCAAATCGGAAGATGTCTTAAGCCTACATAAAGTCTGATCAAAAGAAAGAGGAAACTAAAGAGTTACATCAACTAAGTAAATCAGGAGTCTGATTGTTGGACCTAGAGAATTGTAGAAATCGTGATCTAGAACATTGCAAGGTCAACCTTAATATCATAGGAACAACATAGATAGTACAACAACCATAGTCTATAACGGCTCTTGATAAAGCTAGTTAGAAAACTAATAGCCACATAAGAAGTCAGTATGAAGCTCCCACCGGATTATGTATGCACCATAGGTGCAAGTGTTATTATAAGAGCTTCAAGTTGTGGATGTAAATTGTACCTATGTGGAAAGGAGGTCATGAAAGAAATAGAATATATGATGAGAGATTTTAAGTCAAAGATAAACAACGTATGAGATACTCAGGCGCAGAAGGTTGTGAATAGTCCGTACTGTGGATAAAAGGCTAGAAGCGCGGGGATTCAGTATCCAGGAATGATAGCAGCGTCGTCAGTGGCATACCTTCCAGCCTATGATTTCTAAGTATCGAAAGATCTAATTAGAGGATAAAGGCAGATTTACAGATGATGGGATGTCTCACTTGATGTCCCAGAAAAGCATAAATAAATCCATGGCAAGCTAAAGTACGGTAAGACGGCAGGTTTAGAAAGACAAGAGGAAGGATAAGAAAGGGCGAGTGAGGAGTTGCCAATAAATATATAAGTCCTTAGGATTAAGACCACGAAAACAAGAACAGATGATGGTTTCTCTAAGTTATACAAAGCTCAGTATAGCCTAAATGAACTCAAATGAGTCTAAGACTAATGACATTGAAAAGAGATGGAATGCTACCCGGTTAGTAGAATGAACGTGTAATTGTGATAGAGAAAGAATGACGTTTGGGCCTTCGATGAAGTAGTGATTTCACGAATTGTACTAGATTAAAATACCCACATAAGGTAAATCATATTGGGATTCTATAAGATACAATTACTGAAGTACAGTATTTCCCTTAAGTGGATCAGGAAAAATCACTTCAAATATTCTTCGAGGAAACATAAGCTCTAGTGGCAAGGTATGGCATAAGAAGTTTCAAGTTATCAAGGGTATGTTGTAGATTAATATTGAAGCGAATTAACAATTGATGGGAAAAAGTTACAAAGTATTAGATGAGATTCGACCATCATTCTTAAGATGAACAGTAATGAAGAGGCATTAAAGGACTTAGATTTATACATATTGTATAAGATACAAGAGTAAGATGGAATTTGATAGCAGACCTCAGCAATGATAAATCAAAGTAAGAATTATGGTATAATATGACCTACCTAGATACAGTAAAAATCACGCGGTTAGATAACCGGTTCTATGAAACAAGATGTAGCAATAATTGTAGTTTCAACAAAATACCGAGCAAAGAACTTTAGTATACCTACAAATGCATAGAGGGAAATTTCATCAAGCTCTGTATATGTTTACGAAGTGAGGCCTAGAGATTGGCCAGAAGCTAGAGGAAAAAAGGGGAGAAGAGTCACATAGGCGCACTTACAAGGTTAAAGTGGTACAGGTTGCATGATAGAATATAGCAACAGTTACGAGATTGGAAAGATCCTGACCACAAGTCGTGGTACGAGGAAGAGGACAAAAGGAAGAAATGCCCTAGCCCTTGGAATTATTCACAGAACTGTTTCCTCGATGACAAGAGGAGCACTAAATTATTCGTAAAAGCTATGGGTTATGAGAATGATAAGTGCATCAGTCAGCATTCGAGGACGAATGTTCCAAAGGAGGGAATGATGTTACATCCCGCATTTTTTGTATGTTTATGTTTCATCGTAAGTTGCTAGACGTCAGATCGGGAATGGGATTATTTTGAGATTATAAGCATTATTCTCTTCAAACAAGTTATGAGTAAATTCGTGAAGGTGAGAGGGGAAGCAAATCAATGAAAATGAGTTTTCGCCAAAATTGACATATTGGGATAAAAGATGGGTCGAGCGATAATACCCGATATTTACGGACTAGTACTATACAAGATACCATATGAACATGATAGTAGGATGTATAAGGTATATTAAAAATAAGTATAATTTTAAGTAAATTGAAATAATTTTTAATTATGCGGGTAATTGGTTAATTACCAAGTAACGGGACATTACCCAATTACCTAATAAGTAGATAAAGATTGAAATACTCCAACCCACACCACGTGGCAGCTTGTGGTATTCAACCAAATGACTAATTAGTCATTTATATTATGTGTCACATTAAGGGAAAAGGGGGCTAAGAGTTAACTTGACAAAGCAATTGCATGAATGACGTGGTTGGTCAAAAATCTGCATTTCATCGGAGTAGTAATATGATTTCTTCAGTAGTTAATGTGGAAACTTGGTCAGTAGGTATGCCAAATTATCAAGTTTGCATTTATCTAATATGTGATAATCAAACCTTTTAATGCTACTTTGGTAGTGATTCTTGAAACCTTTGATGTATATTGTGGAGGAGACCTCAAATGGAATTATGGGTTTACGTATGTGGACGTGGCTTAAAATTTCAGTCAATTGCTTAGTCCAATTTTATACTATTACCAAAAAATGAATTATCTCCCATCAAGCCGCTGTGCAAGTTTCAACGTTCAAGTCAATTGTTTTCTTAACTTGGTAGCAAGGCGTGGTGATAACTCTGTTTATACACTTGGTTTCTTTAGAAGTCCAATAGCTCAAGCTTTGTATTTTAAGTCCACCGTTCAAGAATATCATACGACTTTTTCCTACTCCAGGTATGTTAAGGCTATCTCTTCTTTCTTTTGGCATGATCCATGCGATACGAACGAATCGTGCAAATGCACAAATTCCATAAATAAATCTATTCATAAAAGTATTAGAGATATCTATGTTCTACAATTTTCATGTGTCATAATATTTTATCATATGTTCATGGGTCTCAGAAAAATATGGAAGTTAAAAAGAGTTTACTTTATGATATTACTCAAAGGCGAAAAGACTTTATGAAGGTCCGAAAGATTTTACTAATGTGCTTTTCATGCATTTTCATTCATGTGAATTGAACCATGACCATATGGCGTTATATACGTGTATATATATATAAATATATGTATATGGGATATGTGAAAAGGTTACGGTATTATATACGCACCACCACTTGATCAGCTGATATATGATGATGATGTTGCCACAATGGCATAAATATTGTTCAAACGACATTATATACGCGTATACATGTATGTATATATATGTATATGGAATATGGGAAAAGTTATGGTGTTATATACGCACCACCACCTGATCAGCTGGTATAAGTTGATGATTTGCCCACAGTGGCCAATATGATATGATGGGATGCCCTCAAAGGCTGATGATGTTATGAAACATATACGTATGCACGACATGACATTCATATGCATATGCATGATGCTAAAAATGATTTATTATTTTCATAGTTATCCAGACATGTAGGTTGAGTCAATTACTCTATATCTCTTTCATGTCTCTTATGTATTTATTTATGTGCCTTACATACATGGTACATTATTCGTACCGACGTCCCTTTTGCCTGGGGACGCTGCATTTCATGCCCGCAGGTCCCGATAGACAGGTCGAGAGCCCTCCAAGTAGGCTATCAGATCAGCAGAAGATGTTGGTGCGCTCTATTTGCTTCAGAGTCGCTTGTTTAGTTAGTATGATTTAGACGGGTATTGTTTGGTATGGAGGGACTCTATCCCGACCTTTATGATAATTATGTACTCTTAGAGGCTTGTAGACATATGTCGTATTCGTGAAAAATTGTACGGCCTTGTCGGCTTGTGTTTTGAGTTTGTAAATGATTATGTTGGAATATTAGGCCCGTATGGCACGTGTATATGATAATGTAATAAGAAAGATATTTTACGTTGGTACTCGGTCGAGTAAGGTATCGGGTGCCCGTCGTCACACATCGGTTTGGGTCGTGACAATTCCAGACCGGAAGATTCGTAAGTTGAGATCCAAGAGTTTCCCCTCTGTTCGTGTTCAGTGGAGAGGTCACCCTCCTGAGGCATCAACCTGGGAGTCCGAGTCCGATATGCGGAGCCGTTATCCTCATTTATTTCCCGACTCAGGTACTTCCTTCTTATGTCCGTTCGAGGACGAACGATTGTTTTAGAGGTGGAGAATGTTTGGGTCATCACCTATTTTATTACCTATTCCGTACTTCCGAGGCCTTGAAAACCTCATTTGTAGTTGCCTCAATTTGCGTGCGTAGTCCGGGCCCGTAGCCGGACAACTTAAATATGAAATTCTGTGAAAAATGCTAAGACTTGATATTAAAATGAATAAATTTGACTACGATCAACATTTTGGGTAAACGAACCCGGACCCATGATTTGATGGTCCCGGAGGGTCCGTAGGAAAATATGGGACTTGGGCGTATGCCCGGAATCGAATTCCGAGGTTCCAAGCCCGAGAAATGAATTTTTGAGTGAAATTGTTTTCTGAAAATATATAAGGAAATTGAAAATGAAATCTTATTAGAAAGTGATGGTATCATGCCCGTATTTTGGTTCCGGCGCCTGGTACAGGTCCTATATACAGTTTAAGCGCTTTCTGTAAAGTTTGGTTGAAAACAGATTTCGTTTGACGTGTTTCGGACTGGAAATAGGAAATTTGATGTTTAATGAAATTTGATAGAATTCATGAATTTTGAGGTTTAATTCGATGTATATGATGTTATATTGGAGATTTGATCGCACGGTTAAGTTCGTAGGATGTCGTTGAGTCTGTGCATGTTTGTTAAGAGCTCCGAGGGCTCGGGAGTGTTTCGGAGGTGTCTCGGAGTGATTTTGAACCTAGGAAAATTGCTGGTTTTTTTTTTTGCTTCAGCTGTTGCAGGTCCCTTTTGTTCTTCGCGATCGCGAAGCCTCTTCCGCGTTTTCGAAGCTTTAAGTTTTCCTTCATCGCGTTCGCACTCGCGATCGCGTAGGGTTAATTGACCGTAAGGTCTTAGCCCTCTTTCCCTCTTCGTGTTCGCGTACAATTGACCGCGATCGCTTAGCTTTACAGATCTCCTTCTTCGCCTTCGCGAATCGTCCCACGCGTTCGCGTAAGTCAACTTCTGGACCCCAATTTTTTTTACTCTTCGCGATCGCGTCCTCCCATCCGCGATCGCGATGGTCTGTCCAGTCTACCCTTCGCGAACGCGACCTCCCTTCCGCGATCGTGAAGGGCAATTTTGCTCAGTAATATATAAATATTTCTAGAACCAGTAGCTACGGGATTCACTTAGAATATAACGAACATCTTCTTCTCCAAAGCCCTTAGGCATCCATTGAAGCCATCCTTCACCAAAACTTCTTGGGTTAGTAAATTTTAACTCATTTCCTTCATTTTCCATCTATAATTAACTAATTCCTAAGCCTAAAACATGCAAATTAGAGTAGAAAATCTGGATTTTGGGTAGAGTTAGGCCCTTTTGAATTTTCTTGATTAAGACCTCGTTTTGGGGTCGAATTTTAAAAATAATTATATATTCCTCCTCGTGGGTGAATGGGTGACATGGTTTTGGTCTGAGCCTTGTGTTTTGACCAAGCATGCCCGGGGTCGAATTTTGATAATTTTGGAGGAAGGCTAGGAAATGGATAATTAGGCCATGTAATTGAATCATTGAATCCTTATTGATATACTTGAGCCCATTATGTCTAGATAATATCATTCCGGAATTGAATTCTAAAGGAAAGGCGGTGTTAGAGGGTTGATTGCTATACTTTGGACCCGAGGTAAGTGTTATGCCTAACCTTAGCTTGAGGGAATAGGAGTTGAGTATTATTTGCTATTTGCTAATTTTCAAATACGATGTATAGGTATGGTGACGAGTATCTATACATTGGTATCTAGCATGACCGTGAGTCCCTATATTATAAATATTCCGGTTTTGTTGTAATTCCTATGCTTAATTGATGATCCCTATATGATGTAAATGACCATTTGAAGGAAATTAAAATCTTTAAACATCTTTGGAGCATTGGCTCAAGTTGTGAAATGTGTAATGAAGATATATGAGGTAATTACATCTTTGGAGCACTGGCTCAAGTTGTGAAACGAATAATGAAGATATATGTGGTAATCACATCTTTGAAGCATTGGCTCAAATTGTGAAAACGCATAATGAATATATATGAGATAATTACTTACTTTGAAGCATTAGCTCAAGTAATAAAATAAATCATGGAAGTGAAAGTGAAAGCAAGAGAAAGAGTTGTTGAAATATACCCTTGCTGGGTCATCATTGTGTAGTTCCCTTTTCGGGATTTGATTGTTTACTTGATGTTCCCTTGCCGGGATTTGATTCTTTAATTGATGTTCCCTTGCCGGGATTTTATTGTTTAATTGATGTTCCCTTGCCGGGATTTGATGGTTTAATTGATGTTCCCTTGCCGGGATTTCTATTTTTACTATGTTTATTTCCTTGCCCTTGTTTGTGATTGTTGTTCGGGTAAGGAAGAGTGTTAAAGAACGAGGGCTGATGTCGTGCCATGTTTATATTTTTATTATGCACAAGGGGACATTCCTTTCCATGTTTATATTGCTATTCTGCACGAGGGGTCATTCCGTGCCATGTTTATATTGTTATTATGCACAAGGGGACATTCCGTGCCATGTTTTACATTGATTATGCACGAGGGGACATTCTGTGCCATGTTCATATTGTTATTATGCACTAGGGGACATTTCGTGCCATTTTATATTGATTATGCATGAGGGGACATGCTGTGCCGCATCTTTCACTGTTTCATCTGTGTTGTAATTTCCCATTATATTTTCAGATATTTCAGACTGTTGTTTTCGTTTCTATCATTTCAGTATTTGCCATCTCTTACCCCTTTGCATGTTTTCCCCGTAATTGTATTCTTGTTTAGTTTCTTCTATATTATTGAACTGCACAGGTACACTTTGTTGTCGTGTCTTAGCCTCGTCACTACTTCGCCGAGGTTAGGTTCGGCACTTACTCAGTACATGGGGTTGGTTGTACTGATGCTACACCTGCACTTCTTTATGTTGTGCAGATTACGCAGCCGGGCCCGGAGGACATCATTAGTGGGAGTGTCTTCCAGCTATCATAGAGGTTTCAAGGTATACCCGCTGGCGTTCGTGGGCCTTGGCGTCTCTTCCATCCCTTTGTCTTTGATTCTGTCTTATTTTTCCTCTAGTTTCAGAGGCAGACATGTATTTCCTTTCAGTTTTGTATTTAGCACTCTTATAGACAGTTCGTGAGTTTGTGACTCCAGTTTTCGGAAAATTTACGCATTGTTGTATTTTGATGTCCGTATTTAGCTTGAGACCGTATTTATTCCGCTGATTAATTGCAAAATTGTTTTAGCTTATTCTGTGAACTTGAGATTATTATGCTAGTTTAGCTATACACGTTGGCTTGTCTAGCGAGTTCAACGTTAGATGCCATCACGGCCCGACGGTGAGATTTTGGGGCGTGACGGATTCAAATATACCATGCTACTAAATGTAGCTTCATAGATATTTGGAGTGATCCCCTAAACTGAAATTTTCCTAAAAACTAGTCTTATAAATCAGCTTAGGAAACTTACTTTAGATATAGTAAAATTCAAGCTCATTACTATTAAATAGTACACTTAATCCTAGATGACTTTGTACATATCCCGTAAGGTAAATATACCTCTTTTAGATTAACGATTGCAAAAGTTAGAGAACAATCAAACATTGCTTCAAAATAAGCCTTTTCAACTGCCACGACCATAGTCAAGACCATACATAATCTACACTCGGGTGTGGTAACTCGTGCGCCCGACTCTAACTTCAAACAATAAAAATCACATGTTGTAATTGCGGGTGCATTTCATGTGGCGCAGTTATAACGTGTCCAAAAATAAACAAGTGCACGCCATCGTGACTTGTTTCAAGATAAATTCATAAATGATAAAAGCGGCTTAAAATTAAAGGAGCTAAATGAACAATAGGTTCTAAGTACGTAAATAACCATATAATTTAGGCCAAATATTGATAATAAGAGACCGTGCTAGAACCACGGAACTCGGGAATTCCTAACACCGTCTCCCAGGTTAACATAATTCGTTACATGGATTTCTACTCGTAGAAAAATCTAAACAAAGTCTAAATTTCCTCGGTTTGGGATTTTCAAAATAAAACGGTGTCCTGGAGCACCGTCAAAAATTCGGGTGTCGACTCTGAAATAATAATAATCCCAAAATCGAATAATGTCACTTTAATTGGAAAAACTCCCTTATTACACTTCATTAATCCGGGGTGAAAAAGAAGGTGTGACAACATACAAAGGGGTTATTTGGTATGTGAGATAAGAAATAATAATCCCCAAATTAGAAGCAAATGGTTGACTTTTTGAATCCATAATTAGAAATTACGGGATTAATTGATCCCATAATTGCGTATTATTCTATCCTACAATGAGGGTAGGATAATAATCCCGAAATTAAGTAATCATGTGATAAACATTAAAATGGAAAAGATGCCTTCTCCCAGGCTCTTCCCCCAAAGTCTTTCAAAAAATCTAAAATTAAAATTTGAAATAAAAGTTTGTCCCAACTTATGTAATATACACCAAAGACATATTTATATTACATCCCGTATATCCCATTATTTATCTCAAATAAAAATATATTCATCAAAATAATCCCGTCAATTATTTAATCCATGTGTTAATCTCCCGGAATAACTTATCTCCCAATTAAGCGACATCTAAGAGTACTTTTAATATAGCGCCAAAAGTTTTTCTTTTCTAAGACTTCCTGCTATCAAACTGCTCTATATAAAGTGAAATGGAGCTATAGAGCTAAGAGTAATTGATTACCATGAGAATTGCCTTTGTATTATCCAAAATGTAAGGAAATGATATGGAATAATAATAATAATAATAATAATAATAATAATAATAATAATACTGCAATAATATTATTTGTAAGCAGATACACGAATTGGCTTGAGTTGTGTTAGGCATTGTCCTAAGAAACTATTTCAGCAATGTCAAATATTTTTTACAGGATTAAACAAGCCCATCTCTATTTATTTAGAGGATACATGAATCATCAGGTTATAAACACAGGTTATAAAAAGAAATTGGAACAAACAAAAGGCTAGGCGAAATTGAAAATGAGAAGGCTTATAGTGATGATTATTAATCATTAGTAATCATGAGAGAACAAAATATTTGCTGGTGTATCTTCGGATGGTATAGGAAGTGGGTATAGTTGTAAGAATTGTGTAAGAAAATGGCAAGTGTTCATCTACTTGTTAAAAACATTCCATGCAATGAGACAAGTGTTATGTCTCCTCTGCCACTTGGTACTTGGCTTATGCCACTTACCCAAAACCAAGAAAATGGATGCCACATGCTAGATACTGAAATAGACCAAAGTCACCTGTGAAATTTATTACATGCATAGTAGTCACTTAAAAAAAGAAAGAACATTTGTAAAATAAAAGGACATTTCGCTATATAAATTTTGAAAATACTTCCACACGAAATGAGAACAATTGGGGTTGATTGCTCTTTCCTCAATTGGAACAAAGATCAAGAATATTTCCTTACATGGATGTTGGCCTCTTGGGATTGATATGTTGTTCAATAATTTCTTCATAAAACACATCTAACTCCTCAAAATTCTTCTCAAGTCTAGCCATACTTCCAGAAAGTTTATCTAACCAACCTAAAAAAGAAAAATAATCAGACAGAAAGAAGTCAATCATCATTTCATGAGTCACAACCAAAACTTCATCAAATTTCCTCCTTTCATTTGCTTCTTCATCATACCTAATACCAAAAGAAACTGTACAAATAATTGTACTAGTTAGTGAAATCACTATGTTGCTCAAATTGGTTATTTTTGAAATTGCAACTTTTTCAGCTATCTTGCTGATCATTCTAAAGACTTCATCTTCGCGAATCAGACTAAAAGATTGCACTTTCTTGCGACTAAACAATGAACAACACACATTTTTCTCATTTCCCTCCGATAGTCATTGTAAGGTGCAAAGGCAATATCAAGACAATTGTAAGACATCTTTTGCTGCCCAAAAATGGGAGGTCTACTACAAAATGCTAAATCTTGTATTTTTGTTACCACTTTTGCATGTTTTGCTGAAGAAACTACTATAACAGTTGTTGAACCAAGTTTTAATGAGAAGATTTTCCCATATTTCTTGAAAAGTTTCCAAAAATAAAGATGAGGGGTTAAACTATCAAATTGATGCAAATTTCCAATTAAAGGCAACCCAAAGGGACCTGGTGGCACAACATTTTTTCCATTCTTGGCTGGTAGAAGTAGGATGTCATGCCCCGAAATCCCACCGTCGGGCCGTGGTGGCGTCTAACGTTGAACCCGCTAGACAAGTCAACGTGTGTAGTTAAACTAGCATCATAACCTCGTTCTAACAGAATAAACTAAATCAGTTCACAAATTAAACAGCGGAAATAAATACGGTTTTAAGCTAAGTAAAGACAATCACAATACATCAACGCAAAATTTCCCAAACCCTGGTGTCACTAACTCACGAACGGTCTAAGAGTGCTAAATACAAATCTGGAATGAAATACATATCTGCCTCTAAAACTAAATGAAAAACAAGACAATATCGAAGACAAAGGGATGGAAGAGACGCCAAGGCCCATGAATGCCATCGTGTATACCTCGAAGCTTCTATAATGAGCTGGAGGACACTTCCACTAATGATGTCCTCCGGGTCCGGCTACGTAATCTGCACAACATAAAGAAGTGCAGGTGTAGCATCAGTACAACTGACCCCATGTACTGAGTAAGTGCCTAGCCTAACCTCGGTGAAGTAGTGACGAGGCTAGAACCAGACTACCAAATAAACTTGTGTAGTTCAATTAAACATATATACATATATACAACGGATAAGAAATATAGGGAGAAAACAATTAATAAAGGAAGGGGAACATGATGTGGGGAGATAACACTTTCATAGAAGAAATCTCAATAAGGAAAGGAACAACAAGCTAGCATATCAACAAGGACAAGAAATCACAAACTTGCACGGCATCACCCTTCGTGTGTTTACTCTCGTCCTCACTACGCGATGTATAATGTAATCAATGTAAATCATGGCACGTCATCACCCTTCGCGCTTTTACTCTCGTTCTTACTATGCAGTTTATAATGTAATCAATGTAAATCATGGCACGACATCACCATTCGGGCTGTTACTCTCGTCCTCACGATGCAATGTATAATGTAATCAATGTAAATCATGGCACGACATCACCCTTCGTGTTTTACTGTCTTTCCTCACAGTATAATCAATGAATATGGTACGGAATGGTACATCGTACGGCACATCATCACCCTTTGTGCTTTACACTCTTTCCTCACAATAACAAACAATGCACGACATCACCCATCGTGCTTTAGCACTCTTCCTCACCCAAACAACAATCACAAACAAGGGCAAGGGAGTAAACAAAATAAAAATAGAAATCCCGGCAAGGGAACAATAACAAAAATCTCAACATCCCAGCGAGGGAGACAATATCAAACAATGCACGGCATCACCCTTCGTGCTTTACTCTCATTCTCACCAAGACAAGTGCACGGCATCACCCTTCATGCTTTAACAATCTTCCTCACCCAAATAGTAATCACAAACAAGGCAAGGATGTAAATAGAATAGATATAGGAATCCCGGCAAGGGTAATTATCAATTACACAATTAATCTTGGTAAGGGAACATCGACTGCACAATTAAGTCCCGGCAAGGGTATATTCCAATAACTCTTTCTCTTTCTTTCATTTTCATTTCCATGATTTATTCTATCACTTGAGTCAATGCTCCAAAGGATGTAATATCTCATATTTCTTCATTATTCATTTCACAATTTGAGCCAATGCTCTAAAGACGTAATATCTCGTATTTCTTCATTATTCATTATACAATTTGAGCCAATGATCCAACAGAGTTTACATAATACAATAACCTTCACATATTCTTCACAACATATAGAAATCATCAACTAAGCATGGAAATTACCACAAAATCAGTATGTTCACAATATAAGGACTCACGGTCATGCTAGACACCAATGTATAGATACTCGTCACCATGCCTATACATCGTATTTGACAATTAGCAAGTAGCAAATTATAGTCAACTCCTATTCCCTCAAGCTAAGGTTAGACCGAACACTTACCTCGGGTCTAAAGTATGGCAATCAACCCTCTAACACCGCCTTTCCTTAAGAATTCGACTCCGCAATGGTATTATCTAGACATAATCCACTCAAGTATATAAATAATGATTCAAAGATTCAATTACATGGCCTAATTATCCATTTCCTAGCATTCTTTCAAATTTATCAAAATTCGACCCGGGGCCCGCTCGCTCGGGTTCTTGCAATTCTCGAGGGGAACACTCACCCAAAGCCTAAGGATCATAAATTACGATTTTTTACTTGATTTTATGGCCGCTTCACAGAAAATTCTATGATGATCATAAGTTCCAGGTTACTACCCATTTTCTTGAATTTTTGCACTAATTTGTGTAGTTAATTAGGCTAAGATACATGCATGAAACAAATTTATGGGTGGAATTTACTGACCTCACAAGACCTGGTCGAAAGCTCTTAAAAATGGTGGAATTCGTCTAAGTAAAAAGATGAGAAATGAGGAAAATGGGTTTAAAACCCGTATTTAAACTCGCTGCCTAAACAGTGATCGCACCTGCAATGGCTGGGACCGCACCTGCGGTCTCGCGCTTGCGAGGAGTACCTCGCGCCTGCGGAATTGGGCTGGGGGTCTGGGATCGCACCTGCGAAGGGGAGACCGCACCTGCGGTCACACCAGAGCAGGTGCACCAGCAGCTGAGTTTGCTGGGTTTTTAGCCCCGTTAGGTGCCCAGAAGGCACCTGGGCCCACCCGAGCCCTAATCCAAATATACCAACGAGTCCCAAATCATAATAAGTTCTCGCTCGAGCCTTCGGAACACTCAAAAAACCCTAGAACTCGAAATCACACCCCCAAACCTCAAGAACCAAACTTAGGAATTTTAAGTTTTCTAACTTTGCTAACAACATGCCGAACTGGCCTGAACATCTCGGAACGATACCAAATTTCACAGATTACTCACACAACCTCGTACGAACCCGTGTGATCAAATCGCCAAAACAACATCATACACATAGAATTAAACCTCAATATCCATGAATTTTATCAAATTTCATACAAACATCTAATTTTCCATTTTAAATTCGTAACACGTCAAACGAAATCCGATTTCAACCAAACTTTACAAACAGTGCTTAAACCATATATAAGACCTGTACCGGGCGCCGGAACTAAAATACAGGCCCGATACCATTACTTTCTAATCAGATTTCATTTTCAACTTCCTTAAATATTTTCAGAAAATAATTTTACTCAAAAATTCATTTCTCGGGCTTGGGACCTTGGAATTCGATTCCGGGCATACGCCCAAGTCCCATATTTTCCTACGGACCCTCCGTGACCGTCACATTACGGGTCCGGGTCCGTTTACCCAAAATGTTGACCGAAAATAATTTATTTTAATATTAAATCTTAGCATTTTTTCACATAATTTCATATTTAAGATGTCCGGCTACGCGCTCGGACTGTGCACGTAAATTGAGGAAAATACAAATGAGGTTTTCAAAGCCTCGAAAGTACGGGATGGGTAATAATATAGGTGATGACCCCTTTGGGTCATCACAGAGGAAACTAAGGAATATAAGAAGGGTTACTAATAAGAACAGAAAGGACGTCAAATTCTTGTTTTTCTAGTAAATAAAGTTGTAAAGTGTATATGTCAGATGTCTTCAATATATAGATATTTGTTAAACTGTTCCTTTTTTCATTTCTTAATTGTATGTTGCTATTTAAGGATAACTTAGTCGACTGGACGACAAAGAATAACTTTAATTTATTTATGCAATCACATTACCATTTTGCTTTTCTTTTTCACTTAATTTTCCACTTGACTACGATGTCATAGATAATCAAAATAGGAATTCGTGATTTAAAACCTTAAAATATGGATAAATTCTAATTTTAATCCTTGTGATGTTCAGTAGAGTGCTTGATTAAAGTCATGTGTTCACCTTAGGTTTTAATAGCTTAGATTGATTCTTATCTTTTTCACTTTCATGCTCCCTAATTATCCCTTGTTAGTTGTTACCCATTTAGCAAAGCTCATTTTCTCTCACTAAACAAAAGTTTTTCACTGTTAAATAAACCTGAATGGCAAAAGCCAGTAAAAGTGAAAAACTGAATTTGGGTCACTATCATCTCCAACGCATTCTTGAACAAAAATTTGATCTTCAATTACAAGTAGGTGTTATTGGTAGTCACTCAAGAAGCATCTTAACAGTGAGGGGAAAGAGAATACGGGTGTGAATTGGGAATGAAGTAGGGACGAACGATGAGTTCTATTAAATTTGAGTAATTTTTTACAAAAATTTAGTTGTTGATGTGAGTTTCATGATTAACAAACAGTTTCGAAGAATCAGATTTCTTCAAGATATTTGTTGTATGCTAATATAAAAGGTTGCAGGATTAAAAAACAAATATCAAAAGGGCTAGGTCTTGAAGTGCGTTGATCAGACTATGAGCAGATTTCTCATTAGAGTAATATTATATGGAGACAAAGTTCAAATTGAACCAGGACTTCAATTGTAAGAATACTTGTGATGTTTGGCAAAAAATGCATATATTTTCTCATTGTTGCCTCATGTTTTAGTAGTTTTAATCATTTTTTGAGTGTTAATTATATTATTTTGTGCTTAATATTATATTATATTTTGTGCTTAATATCTAGTACTTTTAATATTATATTTTAACTGTGTAGTAACAAAAAGATGTGAAGATGAAGAGATTCGAAACAAAACTAAATAAAATGCGGAAGGAGAATAAAGAAAGAAAATAAAGTAACATGAAGACAAATACATGAGAGGACAAAAGGCAGTAATCCATGAATTTAAAGACCATCGAAGTAAATATTAGGCTGAATTCACTTAAGCCTAAAGAGCTAAGAGCGATACAACAAGAATTGAAAAACGCTACTGCTTCCAGCGCCACGGCCAGCGCTAGGCGTTAGTCTGGACGCTCGGTCCGGAATTTATATTTTTTTCGTTTGGGACAAGGTAATTTCGGCACAAGACCGCCCCCCCCCCCTCCCCCGTCACTCATATAAAAGAAGTTCTAAACCTATTTTGGAGGAGATCAAATATACTTTGGAGGAGAATAGACGTGGGGAAACACACACCACGCTTGGAGGAGGCTTCTACCTAGTTTTTTTCTTCATCTTCTCTTCGTTTAATTTAATAGTTTATTAGTTATAGAGTTTTGGGTGCTACATGAACGTTGTAGTTTGACGCTTGAAATGTTCTTATTAATTTATCATATTGGTTTGTTTATTCAATTTTGCACTTAATTATTTGATTGTTTGATCACCAATTGAATACTATCTGCGAACCTGGGAGTGAAATCGGGAGAGGGATTTCTAGATCGCATATAATATTGAGTAGAGCAAGATCTTAACTCTGAGTGGGGACGGATTTGCAGTTAGGATAGGAATATACCTAATCGCCTTTTTGGTTACTATACACGAATTATTAATGCGGTTTTTTATTCTAATTCGAGCAATATTAACCTTGTCAACCAATAAACCAAGTAAATTAATTAGACGATTCAGGTAGAATGCTCAACGAGGATGCTAGCTAACCCATAACTCTAGAATGTTGTCTCTGATTGAATTTGTCTCTAATATTTCGCCAATTTGTTTCTTTAATCTCTTTGTTTGTTACTCTGTATTAGTTGTAGTTAATTAATCTTACTTTAGAAAATAGCTTGAATAGATTAATTGTCTTATTTTAATATTGATAGTTAATCACAAGTCTCTGTGGGTACATTATCTAGACTTACAATCCTATATTACTTGTCGACCACGTATACTTGTGTGTGCATTTGTGAGCAACAAGTTTTTGGCGCCGTTGCCGGGTGATCAGTTCCAACCCTACACCACTATAAAGTAGCGAGAAGAGGTCGATGCAGTTTTACCCGATAGGTTGGGATCGATATCCACATGTAGTTAATATTGGTTGGGAGTTGGGTTTATACCTAATATAGTTGTGCGTGTTATTTCTAATTTCACTTCTAACCATGCTTGGGATTGTTTCTATTCTAGTTTTATACTAGCGAATGCTAAAGAGTAATCTAACTACAATATATTTGTGAGAGTTTTTCCAATGATAAAAGGCAATAGGGAAGTGACTTCCGCCTAGACGAGTATCTAACGGGGTCGAGAGTCTAGGACTAGCTTGCATGATTGGGGTCGTGATATAACCTTCACAGATAAATACTCAGTCTATACCTCTCGGTAGTTTGAGTGACTTTGCCCGATTTGGCTTTCTCAAGCCGAAATGGATGTTCAAGCAGTACAAGTAAAAGTGGCTCAAGTCGGGTACTGCTATATCTAGGTTTAACCCTTTAATTGGGGCTATCAATCACTTGAATTCACCCGAATTCCTTGTTAGCCTACTTTTCCTTGACTTAGTCTCTCTTTCTCAAGAAGATCCTTAGTCAGAAGTCATGAATAGGGTGTTTTCAACCACCAATTCTACAATTAAAGCATGAAATAAGCTAAATATCACTAACCCATAAACAATTAAGCCCTAAAACTCAAGACCCATTAAATACCCACCTTAAGATTGGGTCACAACCCTAGCTGTGGGGTCTAGCTACTCATAATGGTAGAAATCAAAGATGGAGATGTAATATAAGCCATAAAATTCAAATACAAGAATAAAATCTAATTATAAAAGCTAACACTACTCTAAAATTACTCAAAATAGTAAAGTGTGGTTGTTCACGTGTTCCTTAATAAAAGAACTTAACCTAAAAATGCGAAAAAGATCTATTTATACATAACTGAATTTTTTGGACAAAAAAACCCTATAGAGGTTTCACTGACAGCGTGACTTTTGCGTCCGCGCAATAACGAACGTGGACCGCGTTTCTTCAAATCTGGGCTTGGACTAGACTAGGTTTCGCAGACAGCATAAGTACATTCGCATCCGTGATAGCTTCAATCGCGGTCGGCTATTATGTTCGCAGACCGCGTTCCTTAGTTAGGTTTCACTTGCCATGTCTCTGAACCTCTTGTCACGCTCCCAGCTGAATTTCCACTGCGTCCGCATCTGGTAATTTTGCAGCCACTTAATTTAGACGCGGGCCACGTTCTTCCATTTGAGTCCACTTTTCAAACCCTCTGAATCATTATCTCGTTGTCGGCGTAAATCCTGTCGCAGCCGGACCAAAGGGTTCGCGGCCGTACTTTTGTAGTGCGGTCAGCGGCAATGTTTGTACTTGGCTGCAACTTCTCTGAACCTCATTTACACGGGCCGCATTTTTGTATCCGCCTCAGTGATGAACACTACGCGGCCACGCTTTTCCATTGCGGTCAGCGGTCCGTTTTCGGCTTCTGGTTTGTGCAAGTTTGACTCCTTCATGAGCTTATTATTTCTTCTTTGCCTCATTTTGACCAAAACCTACAAGCAAGAACATTAATTTAGTTTTCAGGAATACCTTTAGTATTTTTGGCCCAAAACCTAAGAAAACCAGACAAAATAATAGGCTAAAATCCCTAGTTTCGACTCCCCCAAACCTAAGCTTTTGCTTGTCCTCAAGCAAACAAGGTAATTCCCACCTACACAAGAAAAATAAAGGAAAATTTCAGTTGTCCTAAGGTGACTTCATCAAATTTCAATGTCAAATTTCACCTTATAGAATGTGACACTCAAAATCGGGATTGTAAAGAAGTTCGCTCATCACTCTCAAAATAATGCCACATGTCCGGCTCTAAGTACTATAGGCTTGCCCCTCATGTGAATCACCACTAATATAAGCTCACTTAACTTAAAATCCTATAGGGCTTTAGCGGGATGTAATGAAGGTTTTTTGGATCGAGGTCGGACATAATGAACCATGATAGTATCATCTTTCCTTAAGCACTCCGTTTTCTCAATTTGGTTCATGCTTTCTTGACTCTATGAGTCATTTTATTCTTCCTTGGGGGAACTAGAGAGAAACATTGTCACTCTTTTCTTCTATATGACGAACATTTTTCTCCTTTTCTCATCATTCCAAGCCTTTCAACATTGTTTTCTTGAATCCTTTCAACTTTTACTTTTCTTTTGACATGCTTCTTTTTTGATTTTCATCCTTTTCTTTGCCTTTCCTTTTCATCAATTCTTTTTGTTCTTTGAACCTTTCATCATCTTGAACTTCTTTGTCTCTCCCCCAAACTTATGTTCTTGCATATTGTTCATCATGAATGCTAAGGAAAGATTGGGTGCCAATAGAGGGTCATTAGAGAAAGGATGAAGGATTGCAATGTGGTTAATGAATGAAAAAGGCTTAGCCTCAAAGGACTAAGGATATCATAATGGTAGGCTATGAAAGTTTTCAAAGTTTAAATGGGACCAATGAGAGCCTATAATCACTTCTCAAGTCGAGCTACACTTAGAATTTTGCCGAGAAAATCATTCGAGGCAAGTTCTAGACTTGTTGGCACGAGACTTGGACTTGAAATTCAAAAAATTACCTCTCAAGCTACTGGATTGTTAAAGAGAATAGAGTCGAGGGCCCACAACAACCCTGGCTAGGATTGAAGATCACATATAGCTAACAAAAACCACTTGATGATAGTTTTAGTCAACTCAAGATCTAAACGTCACAACTAGAGCTGATCTCGTCAACAAACTTGTCTCTAACCATGAGGTTGAAGGTAAGTGTGCTAGTTCCAAGTGAAGCTTACTTGAGATACTTTTATTCATTACTACTATATATCAAAACAAAAAAAGAAAAACAGACGCAATCCGTTAAAAAGGTTGTCACGCCATCAATCATTGGGAAGAGCCACTCGGTTCACACAAATTCTAAATTTAAAAAGAACCGTGGAATTAAGAAAACCAACGGCTTATTTATCACGAAAAAATATAGAAAGATGCTACAAATTCAAAAAGAATCTACTAAATGAAATAAGAAGCAACAAACTTATAAAGTAAAATGCGGAAAGTAGAATGAATATGTATAATGGGGGAGTGAAACGAATATATAGAAAATGGGGGTGAATATATACATGGTAAAGTTATATACATACCAAAAGTGAAAAGTAACGAAAATAAAAATACGTAAGTAAAAACATAAAGAAAAATAGTATCAAAGTTATTACAAACCATCAAAATAATCATATCCAAATAAGGCCACCCCCTAAAAAAATATTTGCATTGTCCTCAATGCTAATAGCAAAAATAGAATAGGGGAGGGATAAAGAGTAAAGAGAACTCCCTATGAAGCCTTTGTCTGCATGGGGTCACTGGTGGGGTCCTGTGGCTATCCAGACACATCACCCCCTTCGGGGTCCTCCAGCTCAATCTCCATGTCCTCTGTTTGGGGTATCACCACTCTCCTCATCGGCTCTCTGTCAGCCTCCTGCTTTGGAATCTGTGTTGGATGAGTTCTCTGTTGTGCAGGGGAAAATTCTCCCATAAATAGATCAAGAGGTATGTCGCCGGCGGTAGTGAGCTTCGCCACCTCCTTCTTCAACTTTTCTTGACCCTTCTTCACTTTCCTCACATGTTCACCCAGCTCCTTGATTACCTTTTTATGTGCACCCAGAGACTCCAGAAACTTCTTTTGGTTCTCAAGAATACTCTTCAATGATTCCTCCACTGATGGAGGAATCTAGAGCTGTGCTGGAACCGCCTGAGCTGCTACAGCACTGGATAAGGCAGATAGCTTTGATGTAGCTACCTGCATCCAGTTTTTGATACCGTCCAAAGTCTGATTAACCCTTAGAGCAATCTAAGGGTATGTTGATGAAGAAGGAACTAATTGTAGGATAGAAGTAGATGGCCTGGATGGTTGATATGGCATGGCAGCACATTACCCCTCGGCAGTGGAAGGCTCAGACCCAATGGCCACTACCCCTGGCTCTTCAAACTGGCCAGTGAAGGTTGTGAATTTTCCCTTAGACTTGGGGTTGTCTTGACCCTGAACGCTGTACCAGGAGAATGCCCTTTTTGGCTTCACTTTGGTGTCAAAGTCCCTTCCTTCTAATACATGTTCCTATAGGAACATGGTGAGGATGTTTGGGAAGGAATACGTTCTTTCATCTTTGCTAATAGCTCTGGTTATAACTCTGGCCATAATGTTCCCCACATTTATTGGGAACCCCGCCATGATAGCCGTCACAATAATCGCGGGGAAGACCAACATATCGTTGTCATGCTGAGTAGGGTCTATCCGGTTGCACTCATAAGTGGACCACCCCTTTTCTTCAAAGCTTAGAGTGTTCCTAAATATTTGAACTCCCGGTGTAAGCCAAGCAGGAGTAGTCCTAGGAATGGCTATCTCCGATGCAAGCCATGGGCGGGCTAATTCATCCAAAGCCACATTTTCCAGATATAGCGACTCATCCTCATAATTGAACCCAGCATAATCATTTAAAGTCTTTCCATCAAACATAATCTTCCGGTTCCGGACCTTGGACAAATATGTGACCTTTTTTATGTGGGCAACATTTGCATAGAACTCTTTGACCAAATACTAATTGGCTTCTGGTAGATTGCTAGTAAACAACTTCCATCCCACTCTTTCATTGAACTGTCTCTTGACATTGGGGTTGTGGGGTAGAAGATCTCTCTTAATGAAGTCCCTCTCAAGTGTGAGTGACCTTTGAGGCCACCATTCCCGGAAGTTGTGGTAGGACTTCTCACTGACGAATCAGTCTTGCCATACAGTCGGGTTCCTTGATCTCACCAGCCCCCCAGTCCGGGTGTCACCACCTCTCCCGTCATCCGGGACATCATCATCACTACCAATATTCACTGGGATTGTTGTGGAAGATGGAGTTGCAGCAGTCGGGGCAGGAGGTGTTTGAGTCTCACTATCTCCTTCTGAGCAGACCCAGATAATGAGGTAGATTCATTTACGAGCCTGTAAGACTTAGATTGCACCTCTTGTTGGGTTTGGGAAGCCTCCCCTCAGAAATCTCACGGGAAGGGACATATTCTTTGGTCTCTGAAGTGTCTGGAGTGGGTCTCCGGAGGGTCTGTTTATTACCAATGATTCTTTTAGGAGCTAGGGGTGCTGTCTGTTTTCCTCTCTCCCGGGCCCGGGAGGAATCTCCCCTCCCTTGTTATTTTTCTGGACCACCTCGATATCTAAGCATTATCTGCATAAACAATTAGTGAAAGCTCATTAGTAATGTTATTCAATCAATTACGAAATGAAAGCAGCTAAATGATCAATGTGTTTAACAGAGAAATAGTCCGCTGACATCGGAAAAGGAGTCTGGGGCTCAGACTACGCAGTCTCTAAAGCTGAATCACCACTGACTGCGTAAATCTGGGCGCGGCCGCGAAAATAGAAAAGCGCTGGCCACATAAAGATGAACCCGGTTGCGGACCTAGTTGAATGACTCTCTGAAGTGAAGGAGCATGGTCCGCGAAATTATAAGCGCGACCGCGTAATGTTTGTCACTGACCGCGTAATTAACTCAGCGGCCACGAATAAGCAACCCATTTTAGCATAGCCAAACTTATGAACACCGACCGTGAAATTTGGGCACAACATTTTTTCCATTCTTGTCTAGTAGAAGTAGAAAACTATGGACAATAGGAAGGGTTACCAATAAAAGCAGAAAGAACATCCTATTTTTGTTTTCTAGTAAAGTTGTAAAGTATACATGTCATATGTCTTCAATATATAGATCTTTGTTTCAGTTTTCCTTTTTTAATTGTATGATTGCTATTTAAGGATGACTCAACTTTTTTAATTGTATGTTGTTATTTAAGGATGACTTAGCTGGTTGGACGGAACGGAATAACTATAATTTATAATATGCAGTGACATTACCATTTCGTTTTTCCCCCACATTATTTTCCACTTGACCACAATGTTTTAGATAATCAAAATGGGAATTCGTGATTCATTCCTTAAAATATTGATAAATTCGGTCGATTTTTTAATATTAAAATTAATTTATTTTAAATGAAAAAACTTACCAAAGTTGGTCAGTTTCTTGAAAAATAAATTTTGCGGGACAAAAAAGCAGTTTCCCGCATTTTTGCGCCAAAGAAAACCCACCAATGTTGGTCGGTTTCATAAGAAAATTAAAAAAATAAAATATTATGAAAAACCGACCAACTTTGGTCGGTTTTTCGACCGGCCAACTTTGGTCGATTTTTGCCGAATTTCTAGTAGTGTGTGTAATCCCTTGCGTTATGTTGGTATTACATAAGCGAGGTCATCAAAGATGATGGAAGGGAGTGCCCGATACACAACATGTTTCAACAGTGTTGTTATACTGTTGCGTGTGCAGTGCAACAATTTTAACAGCTATAAAAATTGATATGTACAGTGATCGGAGGAACTAATTGATTTTATTGAAACTGGTGCCACACATTAGTCTAGTTAAACTTAATGAAGAGAGGCTAGTTGTATCAGGTTCCCTATCTGATTTTCATATGAAGTTTGTTAAATAATCAAAACAAAAGGCACATAACTTATTAGTAGAAAGGAGAGGGAAAAAAGGGAGAAAGAAAATGACGGAGAGAAAAAAAGAAACAAAAAATAAAACTAAAATAAGGGGCTGGAGAGGGATTTAATTGTCCCATTTCTTATAATTCAGGGCACCCTTTGAACCTTTCTAGAAAAAAAAAGGTGGAGAGGGGGCTTGTGCCAAGTTGATCTTGAAAAAGATAAAACATTTTTTGGAATAAAACAAATTCAAAAATTGCGTATATTAGTAAATGAGGGTAGTAATGACTCCTATTGGTCAGCCAGGGGCACAAATGATGCCAGCATTTAACGAAGGACAAACGTGTCCGATTTCAAATAGTCAAGGGGTATTTTTGAACCCTTTTCGTAGCTAGAATATTGCAATAGCTTTCACAAGTCGAAACATAAAAATTTACGTGATAAAATAGCAACATAGCCTATCTTCTTGAGTTTAAGTAAAAAGAGAGACCAAAGGAAGCATCAGTAAGAGCACGTTAAGAGATAAAAAAGAGTTCGCTTGTAAAGCGCTTCAATGAAACACTAACACAGAAAGTGTCACCTCTTTATTATGTATATTTTATTATATATGAGCTGAGACTAAAAGAGAGATAAAGTCGTAATCTTTTGTTGATTTAGCAGAGGTGCACATAGGGGCGCACCTATAACCTATACATGAGAATTATATACTTAGGCCAAATATTTTACACATAATAAATCATTGAATAAGCTAAAAAATTTCTGGTCTACCATTGGATGAACATTAACAGTTAGCACTGACAATGTTTGGCAGAATTATGAAGATGTATAGAGATCAAACAGAATTATGACGAGGTATGACCGCACCCAAAAGGTATAATGTGTGAAATTTATCCTGATGCAAGCATTAATGACTGCTTCAACGTAGGATGTAAATGGGGCGGAGCAAGGGCGGGGTGGGTTTCAGGGATTGCGGCGTTAGAAATATATTGGTTATGGAGAATAAGAACTAGCTTGAGGCGTGTCAAGGATATTATCCTTAAGGATATTTCTCCCACACAGTGTTAAATAAAATTAGGCGTATTCCCAGGATTCAACAAGCTCTTCCAGTTATTAAACTGGGAACAGAACTAGCAGAAAATTCTACAAAGAAACCCAGCGTATGAGAAAAAGAAGAAGATTTAGAAGATTGTGTTAGAAAGTATGTTTAGCTCTCCAAAGACCATGTTTATATAGTTGTTCTCCAACCACTAGTTAACGGCTAGTTAACAACTAGATAATGTCTAGTTAATGGCTAGTTTGACTCTATTAAATGTAAAATTATTTACTAAATGATAAGTAAATAGAAATATAATATTTCATAGAAAAAAAAAAGTTTTTCCAAATCAAAATATTGGATATTCCCTTTTGAGATACCATTAATTTTTCCAACAATCCCCTACATATATCAAAAGGGATAAGAATAAATCGTAAATAAAGAAAAAAAAAACAAGAGAGATAATTTGCTGGGTTTTGGGTATAATGAAATTCCTCTAGTGTCTTAAAGATTATGAACCAAATATAGATAAAATAAGATATAACTTACAGAATAGTTGGTGAAGTTGATAACTTCTATGAACCGAAAATTCTTGTCGTAAGCTACAGATCTTATTCATCATTATCACGACCCGAATTTCCCACCGTCGGGACCGTGATGACGCCTAACGTTGAACTCGCTAGGCAAGCCAACGTAAATATTCAATTTATCTTATTCCTTTATTATTACCAAATAACATGTGAAAAGACAACACTAACATGGATAGAAGTACAAAAATGGATCAAGGTATGTAAACTCAATGTATGACTTTACGAAATTTCACAAAAACCAATCCCAAAATTTTGGAGTCACAAGCTAACTGACTATCTACGAACAATACATATAAGAGTCTGAATGCAATAAGTACCTCTGTTTCTGAAATAACTAGAACAGAATTTAAATGAAGTATGAAGGGACGCCAAGACCTGCGGACGCCTGCAGGACTACCTCGGGTTATCCACTGGACTGAAGGCAACAACATCGATCTATGGTCCATAGGGTCCTACACCGGGATCTGCACAAAAGTGCAGAGTGTAGCATCAGTACAACCGACCCCATGTACTATGTAAGTGCCGAGCATAACCTCGGTGAAGTAGCGACGAGGCTAGGAAACGACAACCAAAGTCAACCTATGCAGTTTAATAGAATACAAAGAAATATAATACAAGGAGAAATAAACAGTTAAACATATATAAGGAAAAAAAGGGCAACATGCTTAGCGGAGGAAATATAATATAATGAAAGTAACGAGGTAAGGCATAATTTAGATATCAATCTAAGCAACGGAATAGTGATACGAAAACAAGTGCACGACACCACCCTTCGTGCTTTTACTCTCGTCCTCACCATCAGAATCAATATATTCGGCACGACATCACACTTTGGTGCTTTTACCTCACAATACCATGGCACGACATTATCCTTCATGCTTTGTCTTTCATATCATGGCACGACACCGCCCTTCGTGATTTTACAATCATAATATCGGCACGGCATCACCCTTCATGCATTAACTTTCACTCAAAATCTCACCCACGACATCACCCTTCGTTGTTTTACACTCTTCCTCACCCAAACACATCAAATGATAGCAATCCAACAATGAACAAATAACGGGGTAATCAGAAATAACCAAAAACTTCCCGGCAAAGGAGTCAACAGTGGAATTAATACCATCCCGGCAAGGGTAAACAGCTATATCCAACCTCACTTAGTACATACCTTCACATAAAAATCTTCGACTGAAAACTAATACTCAACAATACTCAATATCAAGGAATTTCCACCAACATGGATAACTATAAGGTGAAACTCAAATATTACTTACGGAAAATCACATAAATCACAATATTCGACTCACGGGCATACTTGACACCAACATATAGTTACTCGTCACCTCACATATACATTGAACAAGATATTCACACATAACAAATAGGACACAACACCTATTCCTTTAAGCTAAGGTTAAGACAAACACTTACCTCGGATTCCACAACCAAACTCAAGCCTCGATTACCGCTTTCCCATTTGAATTTGACTCCAATTCACTTCTATCAGACATATTCAACTCAATAACATCAATAAATGCCAAACAATTCCATCCCAACGCTTAATTATAGATTTTACATCATTCTTCCCAAAAATTCAAAAATCGACCCCGCCCGCTTGGTCAAAACACGAGGTTCGGACCAAAATCCGATCACCCATTCACCCACGAGCTCGAATATGTCATTAGTTTCTAAATCCGACCTCAAAACGAGGTCTAAATTCAAATTATTCAAAAATCCCTAACTCTACCCAAATCCCCAATTTTCTACCCTTAAGAACATGATTTAGGTCGAGAAATTTAATGGATGTTAATGCAAAATGAAGAAAATGTGATTAAGAACACGAACCTATGATTTGGTGATTAAATTCCTCTTCAAAAATCGCACAAGGTTGGATTCTATGGGAGGAGATATGAAATTATGGCTATTTCCCATTTTTTATTCTGTTTTAAACAGCTGGGCAGACCCTCTACGTGATCGCGAGGAGTCTGACGCATTCGTGGAGCATTGAGGCCAAAATACCTATGCTACCGTGATAAGCTGCTCGTATTCGCCATGGTCTATCCCCCCTGACCACCAGGTTCGCGGGCATGAGACCGTGTTCGCGAAAAATAACCTAAGCACTCCCCAACCCCTTTCCAGTACACTACGCGACGCGATCACGCCCAAGACCCTGCGATCGCGTAGAAGAAACCCTTCCTCAGCCTAGCTTATGCACCACGATCAGGTGGGTTGTACCGCGATCGTGAAGAGAAAATCCTAGGACACCATAAACAAGAACTCACACCAGATTTTTCTAAGTCCGAAACACTCTAATATCTATCTGGAACTCACCCGAGCCCTCGGGGCTCAAAACCAAACATGCACACTACTCCAAAAACATTCTACAGGACTTACTCGTGTGATCAAATTGCCAAATTAACCTCTTAAACAACGAATTTAGCATAGAAATGCAAGAAAAATCTCAAAATTTACAAATACGGGCCCGAATCACGTCAAACGACCTCCGTTTCATACCCATTTTACAGACACAACTCGAATATCATATTGAACCTGTACCGGGCTCCGGAACAAAAATATGGGCCTGATACCATAAACTTCAAATATAACCAAATTTCCAAGAACTCTTATATTTTCAGTAAATCAATTTCTTTCAAAAATTCATTTCTCGAGCTTCGGACCTCGGAAATTGATTCCGGGCATACGCCTAAGCCCCGTATTTTCATGCGGACCCTCTTGGACCATCGAATCACCTGTCCGGGTCCGTTTACCCAAAATGTTTATCGAAGTCAACTTAAATTCAATATTAAGGCCAGTTTAGCATTTTTTCTCAGTTTTTCACACAGAAGCTTCCCAGATATACGCCGGGCTCTGCACACAAAACCAGGTGAGATAAAGGGAGGTTTTAAGGCAGCGGAACACAGTTTTGACTTGTAAAACAACATATGACCTTTTGGTTCATCACATTATCCACCTCTAAAACAATCGTTCGTCCTCGAACGGACATAGAAAAGTACATGAATCAGGGAAAAGACAGGGATAACGGCTACGCATTTCGGACTCGGACTCCCAGGTAGCTTCCTCGGCAGGCGGACCTCTCCACTGGACACGAACTGAAGGATAACTCTTGGATCTCAACTAACAAACCTGCCGGTCTAATATGGCTACCGGCTCCTCCTCATAAGTCAAATCTTTGTCCAACTGGACACTGATGAAATCTAACACATGGGATGGATCTCCGTTGTACTTCTGAAACATAGACACATGAAACATCGAGGTTATAAATTGGGTGGCAGCACAAGTCTCTAGGCCAACTCTCCCACTCTTTCAGGTATCTCAAATGGACTAATGAATCTAGGGCTTAGCTTTCCCTTATTCCAAAATCTCATCACGCCCTTCATGGGCGATACCCGAAGCAATACCCGCTCCCCAACCATGAATGCCAAATAACAAACACTGGAGTCGGCATAACTCTACTGCCTGGACTGAGGTGTACGAAGTCTATCCTGAATGACGTTAACCTTATCCAAGGCATCCTGCACTAACTCCATACCCAACAACCGAGTCTCTCCCGGCTCAAACCACCCAACCAGCGATCGACACCGCAAACCATATAATGCCTCATAATGAGCCATATGAATGCTCGATTGATAGCTGTTATTGTAGGCAAACTCAGCTAATGGAAAGAACTGATCCCAAGAGCCTTCAAAGTCAATGACACATGCTCGTAGCATATCCTCCAAAATCTGAATAGTACGATCGGACTGTCCCTCCGTCTGAGGATGAAATGTTGTGCTCAACTACGCTGAACTGCCCTCTAGAAATGCGAGGTAAACTGCGTAGCTCGGTAAAACAATAATAGACACGGGGCGAACAATCTCCCTAATGTAGATCTTTTCCAATCTCTCCAAAGAATAGGGAACCGCCACAGGATAAAATGCGCTGACTTGGTCAGCCTATCCATAATGACGCATACCGCATCGAACATCCTTTGAGTCCGTGGGAGTCCAACTACGAAATCCATGGTGATATGCTCCCACTTCCACTCAGGAATCTCAATCTGCTACATCAATCCGCTAGGTCTCTATTGGTTGTATTTTACCTGCTGACAATTCAAGCACCGAGCTACGTATACCACAATATCCTTCTTCATCCTCCTCCACCAATAATGCTGCCGCAAATCTTTGTACATCTTTGCGGCGCCCAGATGGATAGAATACCGAGAACTATGGGCCTCCTCTAATATCAGCTCACGAAGTCCATCCACATAGGGTACACAAATACGACCCTGCATTCGTAAAACTCACTCATCACCAACTGTAACCTGCTTGGCATCCCCGTGCCGGATCGTATCCCTTAGGACACATAAATGAGGATCATCATACTGCCTATCTCAAATATGATCAAATAATGAAGAACGAGCAACTATATAAGCTAGAATACAACCGGGCTCAAAAACATCAAATCTCATGAACTGATTGGCTAAAGCATGAACCTCCAAAGAAAGTGGTCTCTCTCCGACCGTAATATAAGCAAGACTGCCCATGCTAGTTGACTTCCTACTCAAAGTATCGACCACCACATTGGCCTTCCCCGGATGATATAAGATGGTGATGTCATAGTCTTTCAACAGCTCCAACCATCTCATCTGCCTCAAATTCAACTCCTTCTGCTTGAACAAATATTGCAAACTCTTGTGATCTGTGAACAACTCACAAGACACGCCATATAAATAATTCCTCCAAATCTTCAGCGTGTGAACAATGGCTGCTAACTCGAAATCATGAACTGGATAATTAATCTCGTGGATCTTCAACTGATGCGAAGCATATGCAATAACCTTGCCTTCCTGCATCAACACTGCACCAAGTCCAACCCGAGATGCATCACCTCATACTTGATCTTCTGAAAGCTCACCTTATACTCATCTTACCACCTAAACTAGGCACCATTCTAAGTCAACTTGGTCATCGGGGCTGCAATAATTGAAAATCCTGCCACAAACCGACGATAATAACCTGCTAAGCCCAAGAAACTCTGAATCTCTGTAGCTGACGTGGGTCTAGACCAATCCTTGACTGCTGAAATCTTCTTGGGATCCACCTGGATACCCTCTTTCTGATACAACATGACCCAGGAATGCAACTGAGCTTAACCAGAACCAACACTAGAAAACTTATCATACAATTATTTGTCCTTCAAAGTCTGAAGAACAACTCGAAGGTGCTCCTCGTGCTTCTTCCGGCTGCGGGAATAAATTAGAATTTCATGAATGAAGACAATCACGAAGGAATACTAATAAGGCCTGAACACTCGGTTCAGCAAGTCCATAAAAATGCTGGGGCCTTTGTCAACCCCAATGACATCACTAAGAACTCACAATGCCCATACCGAGTGCAAAAAGCTGTCTTAGGGACATCAGATGCTATAATCCTCAACTGATGGTAGCCGGATCTCAAATCGATCTTCGAAAATACCTTGGAAACCTAAAGCTGATCAAACAAATCATCAATTCGCGGCAATGGATACTTTTCTTGATGGTAACATTGTTCAATTGCCGATAATCTATACACATCTTCATCGACCCATCCTTCTTCTTAACAAACAACACTGGTGCACCCCAAGGGGAGACACTAGTCTTAAAGCCTTTATCAAGAAGATCCTGCAACTATTCTTTCTACTCCTTCAACTCTGGCGGGGCCATACGATATGGTGGAATAGAAATAGGCTGAGTGCCCAGAGCAAAACCAATGCAGAAGTCAATATCCCTGTCGGGTGGCTTACCCGGCAGGTCTAAAGGAAACACCTCTAGAAACTCACGGACTACGGGTACAGACTTCATAGAAGGAACCTCGGCACTAGAATTACGAACATAAGCCAAATAGGCCAAACACCCGTTCTCAACCATGCGCCGAGCCTTCATATATGAGATAACCCTACTGCAAGAATGACCGGGAGTCCCCCTCCACTCCAGTCGAGGCAACCCAGTAATGCTAATGTCACGGTATTGTCATGACAAGCCAGTATGGCATGATAAGGTGACACCCAATCCATCCCCAAAATAACATCAAAATCTACCATATCCAGGAGCAGAAGATCTACACTAGTCTCAAGACCACCAATAACCACAACACACAAACGGTAGACACGATCTACTACAATAGAATCATCCACCGATGTAGACATATACAAGAGTACTCAGAGAATCACGAGGCATAACCAAATAAAGAGCAAAATGAGATACACATAGGAATATATGGACTTTGGATCAAATAAAACTGAAGCATCCCTACTGCAAACTCAAACCATACATGTAATAACTGCATCGAAGGCCTCAACCTCAGGTCTGGCTGAAATAGCATAACATCGGCTCTGGGCCCCACCAGACGGAACTACATCCCTGGGACAGCCTCCTACTGGCTGACCTCTACATCTAGCGGCTTGGCCTCCACCTCTAATTGTAATGACCCGATCGGTCATTTTGAGCTCTAGCGCGTCGTTCAGCAGTTTGAAGTTATGAACAACTTCGTTTTAGGTATTATGACCCGTGGGTGTGGTCGGAATTGAATTTCAAGAAGTTTAGATTTGATTTGGAAAGATAATTCTCATTTCTGAAGCCTTAAGTTGGAAGAATCAACTAAGATTGGAATGTTGAGTGAACCACCTCTGAATCAGGATTTGAAGGTTCCAACAGGTTTTTATGATGATTTCGGACTTGGGCATATGTCCAGATCAGGTTTTGGATAACCTGGGAGCGTTTCGGCGAATATTGTGGAAGTTAGCATTTTAGAAGAATTTCATAAATTTAGGCTTGGAGTGAATTTCAGTGTTGTGGATGACTGTTTAGGATTTTGAGTCTGGGAATAGCTTCATATGGTGATGCTTGAGTTGGGAGAGTGATTGGAAGTGAATTTGGATGTCCGTAGGTCATTTCAAGTCATTTGGTTAAAGATAGAAATTTGAAAGTTTTTGAGAAATCTGACCGGAAGTGGAAGTTTTGATATCGAGGTTGGAATGCGATTCCAAAAGTTGGAGCAGGTCTGTAATGTTGAATATGACTTGTGTGCAAAATTTGGGGTCAATCAGACGTGATTTGATAGGTTTCGACATCGGATAGAAGTTGGAAATTTCGAAGTTCATAAAGTTGGGATTTGGGTGCGATTCGTGGTTTCGATGTTGTTTGATATTATTGAGGCATCGAGTAAGTCCGCATTATGTTTTGGAACAGGTTGGTATAATTGGACAGGGTTCCACGGGCCTCGGGTGGATTCTGGGTCGTTAACGGATCAATGTTTGAAGTTGAAGAAGGCTGAAGGTTGCTGGCATCTGGTGTAACCACACTTGCGAGGCTTTGACCGTAGGTGCGGATCAACGGGTGCGGCTAAGGGCATCCGCATGTGCGTGTTTTGGGCTGGAGCAGAGGAGGCCGCAAGTGCGGAAGATGGGTCGCACCTGCGGAAGTGTAGGTGTGAAGAAGGGACCGTAGAAGCGAAATATACTGGGTTGAATCAGAGCCGCACCTGCGATGGAATTTCCGCAAGTACGGAGCCGCAGGAGCAGCTATTGGACTACAGGTGCGAAAGGAGGCCTGGGCAGAATGTTTTAAAGTCGGGTTTTTGTCATTTCTCATCCATTTTTCATTTTGCATGGGCTATTTTGGAGAGCATTTTGAGGGGGATTTTTGTCAGGCATCAAGATAATTAAATTCCTCCCGTTTAAAAGATAAATACAAGAATACATGCATGTATTAGGCGTGAAAATTGGTAGGAATTTGGGAAAATATTAAAGAAACCTAGAAAATGTAAATTTGGAATTTAGCCACGAATATTAGCATGGAATGTAAAGTAAATGGTATGATTGAACTAGTAGAACTATGGGTAGAATAAATCTTCGAGAATTTTGGATTTCCGGGCACCTGGGCTATTATCTTTGGGCGCTACGTATACACGAGGTGATGGGAGTCTGTGCGTAGCTACTATAGCATGCCTTACGTGTTGTACCTTTAATCCTGCATGTAATATTAAACTGCTAATATAATAAAAAACGTAATTGAATATCTAAAAGAAAACTAGAGTTCATTTTGTTAATCTTCTAGAAAGAGAATTGATTCCTCTGTGGATATTTGTGTACCTGGACTGGGATGTATCATGGATTATCATTAGACTTGACAAATGAGTTTCAAAAAAAAAGATTTAAAACCTATATTTCATGTTTCTTTTAATAAAAAATTACCACCTTCCAGAGAAAAACTATTTTCTTAATAAAATACGGATTTATTAGGTGGATATGTTTAACTTTGGGTGCCTGAGTCGCATGAATGATTCAGAGAAGGATGATTCTGTATTTGTGTGTGTATTCATATGAACACCTGAGTCGCAGGTATGATTCACGAGCATGCTAGCCGTATTATTTTAACCATATCGCATGATCGATTCACGAGCGGGGCAGATATATGTATCTATGGTTCGAGCCGTTCGACCCTTCGGCAGTGCACAGTTTATTACTGTTGGCCCGCGCCGTTCGACCCTCGGCATTTCTTGCGCATGACATTTACTGTGTACTTTCTCTGATTTTCCTGATTACTAGCCTGAAATAATTAGTTATCAATTGAAATGAAAGAGATTAAAGTTGTTAAAAAGATTTTGGAATAAGTTGTTCCTTTCCTTCGATTAATTGTTTTTTGATTAAATCACCCATGTTGATTAATTGTTATTAATATGACGAACATATAAATTGTTAAACGTGAATGGAGTTGAAAAATATTTAAATCCTGATTTTGATAAATTGCCTGTGATAATCATGCTTAGTGTCATACTTAAATATTCTAAATTGACCCTTAGTGAGTGTTTAATTTGACCTCTCGGCACTACCTCTCTGAGTTTAGGCGCGCGACTTACTGTGTACATGTTGTTTTTTTACTCATGTTGGACTTGCTGTGCATTTTATTGCACAGGTACTTTCATAGCAATATGGAGGATTCGGACACTTAGGCGAGCTGCATCAGCCGGAGGCGATCCGCAATTGACAGAGTTTCCTTCATACTGTATTTATTTCATTTTAAATTTCCTTGTCTAGTTGTATTTCGGACAGGCTTTCTAATGATTGTATAAATTCATAAAAATTGCTCATGTACTTGTGATACCGGTTTCTGGGATATGTGTTGGGTTATAATTGTTAAAGTGTAGTATTCAAACCATTATTCCTAATTGACAGATTTTGATTTGGTTATTATGTAATGAAGTGAAAGGAAATGTTTTCATAAATATTAAAAGCGGAAAGTTATTTATATTAATTAATGTTTTGGCTTGCCTGACATTGATGTCCGACGCCATCACGACCTTAGGTATTTTGGGTCGTCACAACATGGTATCAGAGTTCTAGGTTCCCGTAGGTCTCACGAGTCATGAGCAAGTCTAGTAGAGTCTTGCGGATCTGTACGGAGACGTTTGTACTTATCTTCGAGAGGCTACAGGGCTGTTAGTAGTACTTCCCTTCTTGATTCCTCATCGTGTGAGTTGATTTCTTTGAGGCTTATGCATATGTTCATTCCTACTCAATCTTACACGTTGCGAAGCGCTTGCTATTAATCAAGAATTTGAGGAATTGAAATGGTGCTACGAATGTAATTCGAGATGCTTCCATGTGTAATTGGTCATGGCTGTTGTTATGGACCTACAAAAGGGTAATATTTTGTTCCAGCTCAGTAGTTGTGTTTCTGGGAGCCTTAAGGCTATGCTCAGGTAGTGATGATGCTTGCGATTGGTTATCATGGAATATCGATATGATGATAGAATGTTTGTTCGTATGTTGGGGATGATGAATGGTTTGAAGGGAGGTCTTCTCAGAGGGTGATTTTGAGATTTCGGTATTGTAGTGCCGGCAGAGGAAAGGCATTTGGGATATGAATGGTCCGATTGGGCTTGATAAAGTAGTAAGACTTGGTGTCTGCAAGTGAAATGGGATAAACACCTGTGACGTGTAGTCGTCGTCATTGATCGAATGGAATGTGTTAAGTTTGGTAGTGCTATGGTTTCTTCAGTTGCGTGGGATCCGAGTTTTGGGAAGGAGTATTGAAGAAAGCGGTTGGCAGAGATCGTGAGGTGCGGTGGTTCAGTACCGGATAAGGGTTGGTAATAAAGGCAGCTAGAGAAAGATGATCTTCGGAGAGCTTGAAGTCGTTGTGATCTGCTGGATTGAGAGGTTCAGCGAATGGTCCTTAAGTGAGGCTAGGCGGTGGTTCCACATCTAGGAGGCTACGTGTAAGAAGCGGAATTAGAGAAGTCACAAAGTGGGGGAGCAGCAGCATAGCTTAGAATTTGAAGATATTGTCGCGCATTTAATGGATGTACATGAGGAGCAGACGAAATGGTAAAGTTTGTAAATGAAGCAGGGCGTAGGATGGGGTATTGAAGTCATAAAGAGCGTGCATTTCAGCGTCGTTGTAAGGTGTCCGCAGGTGATTTCCACATGTGGGTTATCTTCTGTGAATAGGTTACCGATGGCGGGGATGGCAGGTCTCTATGATGGGTTTTGGTGGCTATTCGGTAGGAGGCGGAATGTGTGAATGATGCTAGAGAATTTGAGTATTTAGGGAATTCTAGCAAGAGGATCTGGAAGAATTGGACGGAGTGGTTGAGTTAGATCGGGTTATCAAGGAGAAAGGATCTCAGCAGGGTCTAGAGTGGTGCAATGAGTAGCTTCAGGCTAAGTGTCCCACCATCTGCTGTTTGGTTATAGGGTTGTCTTTGCATAGGATCGCGGATTGTCAGCGTGTTGCCGAGTTATTTCAGCTAAGGGAATGGAGTAAAATGGCGATTGTGCATAGAATTTGATGAATATGTGTAAAAGATGGCCCTGTCGTGCCAGGGTGAGGCTTTGGGAGATTCAGGATTTATGCTTAAGGCGTGGATGAGTTGCCAGGATAGTGACTTGGTCACGTGTTTCCTTGAAAGAGGTGTTCCTGTGCTAGAAAAGCCTTGGAGTTGATTGTATTCGGGGCCAGTTGGAGTGGGTGACTCCCAATAGCGGCCCTAGTGAGTTCGAAAGTTAAGAATGCGACGTTTAAGGATTTCAGGCAGCAGTATGATCGAGAATCGAGCATTTGCAGAGTAATTTCTTAGAAAAAGGAGGATGGTTGGGATGTTCTATGATATGTTTCAGCATGCAAGATAGTATTGGAGGAGTGAGAGAAATACACTCCGGATTGTAGAAAGATTATCAGAAAGGTATAAGACGGGTTGCGGGATTTAGGCAGCATAGTCTCGTGAATCAAGGCCACTCGAGATAAGTGAGGGTTGAGTTTGTTATGGGTTGAAGGAAGTTGCTATTATTCCTGAGGCAATTGAAGATGTTTAAAAGAAGATAGATTGATTAGCCATGGTTGAAATGGCACATTTGCGTCAGTGATATGTTCCTTTGATGTGATTTAGTTATGCATGTGGTTTGTGCCGGTGTGTGCGGGGCTTGTTAGCTGTCATAACGGCTTTCATGTGGGAGCATTTGAATTCTATGGCCTGTCAGGGGTAGGCGGATCCCGGAAGGGTTATGGTGGTATGGACTACTAGTTAAGGATTTGCATGATTGGGTGATACTGGAGATTCACTCGTGTGTTGAGATGGTACTCTTGAATTGATTTAAGAGGTTTCTATATGATGAAGTGTTCACCCTATCAGTGGTTCAGACGTTATGATGGAATTGTTGCGTTACATCATATTGGCATGTTAGGTGCGGTAAGCAGTATGTAACTGGGAGTGAGAATCGAGATTGCGGTTCGATATTAATAAGGATGTCATGAGCTCGGAAGAGCAAGAAAAAGTTATTTGAAAGTTCAGAGTAAGCCGGTGTTACCTTTAGTGTGACCTGAGATTGATATTCGGTTGAAGGGGCTTTGTACCCTGGTTATGGGTTCTTGATTTGTCTTACAGTGTAGTATGGCCAGTGGTGGATGTGCAGACTTATTGCCTTGTGTGGAAGGTCGTGGAAGCATGACCGCAAAAAGATTGTATAAAGTGTGACATGTAGTCATTGATGAATTTAAGGTTTGGACTGAGTGGAAAGAAGTGCAAAGTTGTGTATCTGAGAAGTTATGCATGAAAGGCGTTCAATTCATTTTGTTTTGGATTGTGGGGTGTTTGTCCCAGCTATGATGGTTGTTCGTGTATATTATGAGAGGGAGTGGGTTAATGTGGAGCCAGGTGAAAACTATTAGCTTAGTTGGTGAGAGCAAGGTGGATCGATGTTTGTGGATAGATTTAAATATGATAATGGGATCCGTACTGCCCAGGCATGATCATCTCAATATAGCGCTTTTTCATGGAAAGTTATTAGAACAACGGATGTTGTTTCGTCTTCGTTAGATTCATGTGATATTATGATTGTGCCGTGTGAGTTGTGAAACGACTTTGATAATTTCCTATGTGTTGAGGTCCCACGTAGTGGGGATGTCATGTGAGCAGGATAGCTCTTGGGATCCAGAGTTATATATATATCGCACCTCATCTGTGGTTGAGTTTTGATGCATACGGCTTTATCAGTCTCCCGAGGATGGTATTATGCACTTAGCATGCTTGTGATCGATATTCAGTAATTTGTAATAGTGATCAAATAAGCTCCGTATATATATCTTCTTATGTAAATTTTATGTGTGGATCGGGTGGCACGTCGCCACGGGTATGTTATTTGGATCATGTTGCACGCCGCAACAGTGTGATGATAAGTAAGGTTCTATATTTATTTTCTTGTGTTCTACTTCCTATTTTCTGATAAGAATTCATATTAGTTGCATGAGTGGAATAGTTCCTTCCTAAGTCGTTTTTTATTATCATGTTCGAGGTAAGGCCTATTGGCGCAATGTGGTATCATGTGAGGTTGTGGTCGTGAAAGGGGTGATTTTGTTGTCTGGGCACTTCATACTGTGTGAGACGATGTTTTAGGACCAGGGATCAGTGCGATAAGGTTATGTGAAGTGTATATTAAAGAACCAATACCATTATTCAGGTTCCTAATGAAATGATGATTCTAGTCAAGATGAGGTATTCAAGGATTTGTTAACTCTGCAGTCGAGTATGAATTTCTGCACATTTCCTTCGTTGTGGTGGTATCGTCAACATTATAGCAGGATGTATGTATATCTGTTACGAGGTGCATCGGGAGCACTAGATTCGTGGAATTTTGGTTATTAAGGTTTAGGGAGCGTCATTGTGGTTAGATGATGAATCTTGCGGTGCATGGCGCTAATTCAACAAAGGTATGCAGTCATGTTCTGATATGTCATGTGGTAATTGATATGGTGTTTATATATTGGAACTAGGCCTGCTAGAGAAATTTCAGGTGTTTGAATAAATTCTGAGCTTATTATATGGATAAAAGAAGAAATCTTTAGATGTGATCAAGCAAATGTACTTAACTGGGTTGTGGTAGCACGGGCAGGTGCTCGGGGTGTTAAGCAGTGATTCCAAATAACTCTAGAGCAGTTCTTGGCACGTTCGAGGACTAACATCGATTTAAGAGGGGGAGAATTAATGACCCGACCAGTAGTTTTGAGGTCTATCGCGTTGTTCAGTGGTTTGAAGTCATGAACAACTTCGTTTCAGGTATTATGACCCGTGGGCGTGGTCGGAATTGAATTTCAGGAAGTTTAGAATTGATTTTGGAAAGAAAATTATCATTTCAGAAGCCTTAAGTTGGAAGAATCAACTAAGATTTGAATTTTGAGTGAACGACCTCGGAATCACGATGTGAAGGTCCAACAGATTCATATGATTATTTCGGACCTGGGCGTATGTTCAGATCGGATTTTGGATAACCCGGGAGCGTTTTGCGAATATTGTGGAAGTTAGCATCTTAGAAGAATTTCATAAATTTAGGTTTGGAGTGCATTTCAGTGTTGTGGATGTTTTTTTGGCATTCTGGGTCTGGGAATAGCTTCGTATGGCGATTCTGGAGTTGGGGCGCGATCGGAAGTGAATTTGGATGTCTGTAGTTCATTTTGAAGTCATTTGGATAAAGATAGAAATTTGAATGTTTTTGAGAAATTTGATCGGAAGTGGAAGTTTTGATATAGATGTCGGAATGCGATTTCGGAAGTTGGAGCAGGTTCGTAATGTTGAATATGACTTGTGTGCAAAATTTGAGGTCAATCAGACGTGATTTGATAGGTTTTGGCATAAGATGTAGATGTTGGAAATTTTGAAGTTCATAAAGTTGGGATTCGGGTGCGATTCGTGGTTTCGATGTTGTTTGATGTAATTTGAGGCCTCTAGCAAGTCCGCATAATGTTTTGGAACATGTTGGTATAATTGGACGGGGTCCCGGGTGCCTCGGGTGGATTCCGGGTGGTTAACAGATCAATGTTTGAAGTTGAAGAAGGCAGAAGGTTGCTTGCATCTTGTGTAACCGCACCTGCGAGGCTTTGACCGTAGGTGCGGCTAAGGGCACCACAAGTAAGAGTTTTGGGCTGGAGCTGAGGAGGCCGCAGGTGCGGAAGATAGGTGGCACCTGCGGAAGCGTAGGTGCGAAGAAGGGACCGCAAAAGCGAGAAATTCTAGGTTGAGTCAGAGCTGCACCTGCGATGGAATTTCCGCAAGTGCAGAGCCGCAGGAGCAACTATTGGACCGCATGTGCGAAAGGATGGCTGGGCAGAATGTTTTAAAGTCGGGTTTTTTTCATTTCTCACCCATTTTTCATTTGGCATGGGCGATTTTGGAGAATTTCAAGGGGGATTTTTGTCTGGCATCAAGGTAGGTATATTCCTCCCATTTGTAAGATAAATACAAGATTACATACATGGATAAGGCATGGAAATTGGTAGGAATTTGGGAAAATATTGAAAAAACCTAGAAAATATAAATTTTGAATTTAGCCACGAATTTTAGCATGGAATGTGGAGTAAATGGTATGATTGAACTAGTAGAACTATGGGTAGAATGTATCTTTGAGAATTTCGGATTTTCGGGCACGTGGGCCCGAGGGCATTTTGGTCATTTCTCCGAGCGGGGTTGGGGAAAGTATATAATTTGAATTTGTTGTGAGTATTAGGATGAATTTTCATTGCTTTGCCGTTATGTGGTAGTTTCGGAGCATTGTGCGTCCGTTCGAGTCATCTGAGGGGCTTGGAAGCCGGTATTGGAATTTCGGAGCAAGGTAAGTCTGCTTTCTAACTTTGTGAGAGGGAATCGTCCCCCTAGGTGAATTAATCAAGTACATGCTATTATCTTCGGGGGCTACGTACGCACGAGGTGACGGGCGTCCGTGCGTAGCTACTCTTATGCCTTGTTCGGGTAGCCTAGGACCCACTAACATGCCTTACGTGTTCTACCTGTAATCCTGCTTGTAATATTAAACTGCTAATATAATCGAAAACATAATTGAATATCTAAAAGAAAACTAGAGTTCATTTTGTTAATCTTCTAAAAAGAGAATTGATTCCTCTGTGGATATTTGTGTACCTGGACTGGGTTGTATCATGGATTATGATTAGACTTGATAAATGAGTTTAAAAAACAAAGATTTAAAACCTATATTTCATGTTTCTTTTAATAAGAATTTAACACCTTCTTGAGAAAAACTGTTTTCTTGATAAAACATAGATTTATTAGGTGGATATGTGTAAGTTTGGGTGCCTGAGTCACATCAATTGCCTATGATAATCATGCTTAGTGTCATACTTAATTCTATATTGACCCTTAGTAAGTGTCTAATTTGACCTCTCGTCACTACCTCTCTGAGGTTAGGCGCGTGACTTATTAAGTACACGTTGTTTTTGTACTCATGTTGCACTTGCCGTGCATTTTATTGCACAGGTACGTTCATAGCAATATGGAGGATTTAGAGACTTAAGCTAGTTGCATCATCCGGAGGCGATCTGCAGCTGACAAGGTCTCCTTCGTACTGAATTTATTTTATTTTAAATTTCCTTGTCCAGTTGTATTTCGAACATGCTTTGTAATGGTTGTATAGCTTCTTAGAAATTTCTCATGTACTCTTAACACTGGTTTCTGGGATATGTGTTGGGTTATAATTGTTAAAGTGTAGTATTCAAACCATTGTTCCTAATTGACAGATTTTTATTTGGTTATTATGTAATAAAGTGAAAGGAAATGTTTTCATAAATGTTAAAACCGGAAAGTTATTTCAACTAATTAATGTGTTGGCTTTCCTGACATTGATGTCCGGTGCCATCACGACCTTAGGGATTTTGGGTCGTGACACTAACGGCATGACCTCCACCTCTAATACCTCGACCCCCACCTGTAGCTGGCTGAGCGGGCGGTGGAACACCTGGTACTGGAACCATGCCACGAGAGCCCTGGTGTTGAGAACATATTGAGGCTTGAGGGAAAAATCTAGCAATGTGCCTCTAATCACCACAAGTATAACAAGCCCTTGGCTGCTGAGGCTGCTGACCCTGAAACTGACCCTGACGACTTGAGTAACCACCCTAAAAACCCTGAATGGGCGGTGAACTTTTGGGAAACTAATCAGAATACTGCATATGAGAACCACAGCCACCTGGAGCACTCCGAGAAACCTGAAGTGCCGAATGAAACAGCCTAGGAGGATTGCCCCTACCAAAAGAATCCCTGCCTCCAAATGAGGCGCCACTGAACCTGCCAAAATGAGGGGGCCTCTTGTCAGACCCTTGACCACCCCCTGCAACAAAATCATCTCAACTCATCTGGCCACATTTGTTGTATCCTGGAAAGAAATCTCACTCCCTATCTCATTGTCCATCTGCAATCATATCGGCTGAGCTAGTCCCTCATTAAATCTCCTCACCCTCTCTCGCTCGGTGGGGAGTATCATAATAGCATGATGGGCCAAGGTAACAAATATGGTCTCGTACTGAGTGACGATCATAGAGCCCTGCTGGAGACGCTCAAACTGCCTCCGTAAATCTTCTCTCTGAGTGATACGAAGAAACTTCTCCAGAAATAGCTGAGTGAAGTGGGCCCAAGTCAAGGCCGGTGATCCAACTGCTCTGACCAAGAAATATTCTCTCCACCAAGTCTTGGAGGGACCTGACAGACGAAAGGTAGCAAAGTCGACCCCATTGGTCTCCACTATCCCCATGTTCCGTAGAACCTCTTGGCAGCTAACAAAATAGTCTTGGGGATCCTCTGAAGATGCACCACTATAAGTATTAGTGAGAAGCGTGGTGAGCATGTCCAACCTCCACAAAGCATCAGCAGACATAGCTGCCCCATCACCGGTCTGAGCCATAATACCCGGCTGAACTACCCCAGCTAGCTGAGCTACTGGAGTCTGAAACTGAGGAGCTAAGTGCTCCGGAGTACGAGTAGCGGGAGGCTGGGCTCCTCCCCCAGCCTGAGAGACAGCTGGTGCTGCAGGAAGCAAACCTGCCTGAGCGACACTCTCCGTGAGGCCCACCAGACGAACCAGAGCATCCTGGAGTACTGGGGTGGCAATGAACCCCCTGGGGACCTAAGCTGGCCCAACCGAGATTGTGTAGGCAGGAACCTCATCAAGAAACTCTGCCCAAGGCTCCACCACTAGGGCTGGTGCTCTATGCTGAGCTCTGCCCCTGCCTCGGCCTCTAGCACGGCCTCGCCTCGTCCTCGGCCTCGGCCTCTCGTAGGATCTGCAACTGGAGGCTCGGGCTATTGATCATTGGATGAAGAAGCAGGTGTTCTCTCCATCTGCGAGAGAATAGAATAGAAATTTAGTTAGGATTTAAAATTCAAATCGCACGACAGAGAAGAATATATGTGAAGTCATTCCGAAACTTTGCAGCCTTTGGGGGATAAGCACAGACGTCTCCACACCAATCCCTTAGACTCTACTAAGCTTGTTCGTGAATTTGTGATACCTAGGCAACCTAGTGCTCTGATACCAACTTGTCACGACCCAAATTTCCCACCGTCGGGACCGTAATGGCGCCTAACATTGAACTCGCTAGGCAAGCTAACGTAAATATTCAATTTATCTTATTCCTTTATTATTACCATATAACATGTGAAAAGACAACACTAACATGGATAGAAGTACGAAAATGGAGAAAGGTATGTAAACTCAATGTATGACTTAAAAAAATTTCACAAAAACCAATCCTAGAATTTTGGAGTCACAAGCTCACAGACTATCTACGAATAATACATATAATGGTCTGAATGAAATAAGTACATCTATTTCTGAAATAACTATAATAGAATATAAAAGAAGTAGGAAGGGACGCCAAGTCCTGCGGACGCCTACAGGACTACCTCGAGGTCTCCACTAGATTGAAGTCAGCAACCTCGATCTATGGTCCGTAGGGTCCTACACCGGGATCTTCACAAAAGTTCAGAGTGTAGCATCAGTACTTCCGACCCCATGTACTGAGTAAGTGCCGAGCCTAACCTCGACGAAGTAGTGACGATGCCAGGACACGACAACCAAAGTCAACCTGTGCAGTTTAATAGAATACGGAGAAATATAATACAACAAGAAATAAATAGTTAATCATAAGGGAAAAAAGGGAACATGGTGAGGGGAGGAAATATCAAATTATTAAAGTAACGAGGTAAGGCATAATTTAGATATCAATCTAAGCAACGAAATAGTGATACGAAAAACTGTGCACGACACCACCCTAAGTTCTTTTACTCTCGTCCTCACCATCATAATCAATATATTCAGCACGACATCACCCTTCGTGCTTTTACCTCACAATATCATGGCACGAAATTATCTTTCGTGCATTATCTCTCATATCATTGCACGACAACAACCTTTGTGCTTTTACAATCACAATATCAGCACGACATCACCCTTTATGCATTAACATTCACTAAAAATCTCACGCAGGACATCACCCTTTGTGTTTTTACACTCTTCCTCACCCAAACACATCAAACGATAGCAATCCAACAATGAACAAAAAACGAGGTAAATAGAAATAACCCAAAACCTCCCGGCAAGGATGTCAACAGTGGAATTAATACAATCCCGACAAGGGTAAACAACTATATCTAATCTCACTTAGTACATAACTTCACATAAAAATCTTCAACTGAAAACTAATACTCAACAATACTCAATATCAAGGCATTTCCACCAACATGGATAACTATAAGGTGAAACTCAAATATTACTTATGAAAAATCACATTAATCACAATATTCGACTCACGGGCATACTTGACACCAACGTGTAGGTACTCATCACCTCTCATATACGTTGAACATGATATTCACACATAGCAAATATGACACAACACCTAATCCCTCAAGCTAAGGTTAAGCCAAGCACTTACCTCAGATTCCATGACAAAACTCAAGCCTTGATTACCGCTTTCCCTTTTGAATTTGACTCCAATTCACTTGTATCTAGACATATTAAACACAATAACATCAATAAATGCCAAACAATTCCATCCCAACGCTTAATTATAGGGTTTACATCATTCTTCCAAAAAAGTCAGAAATCGACCCCGGGCTCCTTGGTAAAAACGAGGTTCAGACCAAAGCCCGATCACCCATTCACCCACGAGCCCGAATATGTAATTAGTTTCGAAATCCGACCTCAAAACGAGGTCTAAATTCCAATTATTAAAAAATCCCTAACTCTACCCAAATCACAAATTTTTTACCCTTAAGAACATGATTTAGGCCTAGAAATCTCATGGGTTAATGGAAAATGAGATTAAGAACACGAACCTATGATTTGGTAATGAAATTCCTCTTCAAAAATCACCCTAAGTTGGATTCTATGGAAGGGGATATGAAATTATGGCTATTTCCCGTTTATGATTATGTTTTAAACCCCTGGGCAGGACTTCTACGCGATCGCGAGGAGTCTGCCGCGTTCACGGAGCATTGAGGCGAAAAGACCTACCCGATCGCGATAAGCTGCTCGCATTCACGATGGTCTATCCCCCCTGACCACCACGTTCGCGGGCCTGGGACCGCGTTCACGAAGAACAACCTAAGGACTCCCCCAGCCCCCTCTAGTACACTACGCGATGGTGACCAAGAACCTATGATCGCGTACAAGAAACCCTTCCCCAACCCAGCTTGTGCACCGCGATCACGTGGGTTGTACCGCGATCGCGAAGAGCAAATCCTATGAAACCAGAAACAACAACTCACACGAGATTTATCTAAGTCCGAAACACGCTGATACCTATCCGAAACTCACCCCATCTCTCGGGGTTCCAAACCAAACATGCACATTACCCCAAAAACATTCTACGGACTTAGTCGTGCAATCAAATCGCCAAATTAACATCTTCAACAACGAATTTAGCATTTAAATCAAATAACCTCCATTTCATACCAAATTTTACAGACACAACTCAAATATCATAATGAACCTGTACCAAGCCCGATAACATAAATTTCAAATATAACCAAATTTGCAAAAACTCTTATATTTTCAGTAAATCAATTTCTTTCAAAAATTCATTTACCCAAAATGTTGACCGAAGTCAACTTAAATTCAATATTAAGGCCAATTTAGCATTTTTTCCTCATTTTTTCACATAGAAGCTTTCCGGATATACGCCCGGGATGCGCACATAAAACGAGGTGAGATAAAAGGAGCGGTTTAAGGCCTTTAAATTTTGACTTATAAAACAAGGGATGACATTTTGGGTTATCACAATCATATTACACCCCTATAATTTCTGTTGTTATCGCGATTTTGCGCTAATAGGCCATGCGTGCGCCTGGTCTTTAAGAGTGCTCTAAAATTTTTTGCCATAAATTTCATAGGAGCAGCCCCATTCCACACTCATATCGGTCCATCCATCAAGTGTATTCTGCAGCGCAATACACCACCTATAAAAGGCTATGGATTATATGATTAAGAGTTTAATAACTCAGCCTCACATTCCTTGCAGTCTTGGACTATACACCACACCATAGGAAGAGACATAATTTGATAGTGTATATTTGATAACCTAATGACTTGTTATTACCCATATGAACCTACTTCATGGGATCTCCAATCACATATGTTCGATTACTATCATTGTTGATAAATCTCAAATTGGCTAAAGTCTCAGCCCCTCAATATTTCACTTATGAGTCAAAGGATCGGCCAAATCCTTTTTTGACTACACATAATATGTATAAAAATTCTTATCTCTAAGCAATTGCTTTATCACACTATATCTCAAGATTATTTATCTACTCTTCCCATTGAAAGATTTATTTTCTTACAATGGCTATTGTGCCTCGACAATCACAATTCATCGACACAAATATTGTTGGCTCAATTCCTAGTTTAATATTCACCAAGAGGTTGCTTAATCACCCTTATTGCTAGAAAATTTCAATACCATAACACCCCACCAAAAGGTGATCACCCAATCACTAGTGATCTTTTTATCATCTGAATCAAAGACTCAATATCATCATTGCATCCTTCCAATACAATGGAAAATTCACACACAAAATACTAACTCATAGTATTTCTCAAGTAAGGCATAAAATCATCTCAAATGAAATAAAACTTGACTTTTGTACAAGTTCTTTTTGAAACATCTTTCAACACGTAAGAATTTATTTTCATTATGTATCTACCATAGTCAAGCATCAAAATAATTTTTTGTAAATATTGAAGCAACTTTAACTTGTACAAAAAAATCTCAAATCAATAGGAAACAAATATAATTAAAAAATTTCTTCATCACCCAAATGACTAAGAGATCCGGAATTAAATAATTTTTCAGAGCAAAAAATATAACATATTTTTTTTATCTATTAATATATTTCTGCCACAACAAATCTCAATTTTGTAAGGCTTCATTATAATAAATATTTTTCTTCATTATTCCCCTAATGATCATGCTACATAACCATTGGTAATACATTCTTGACCCCCTCACTTTCGATAATTTCAGATCATTAAGGAGATAATCTTTTCACAACTCCTAAGGAGTTCCATTTTATAAGTAACATGATAATAATATAGCTTCAACCAAAATATTTTATCTCCAAATTAGAAAATATATATGTCCAGAGATATCAAATTCATAACAAAAAGGTCACCAACCTTTTAAATAGTATATAAATGTAAATACCATTTATTCTCGTGATCTCAAGCAACATAAACAAATTTTCCTTTTTGACATGTCAGGAAATTCTACGACTACCGAACTAACTAATATCATATTGCCTCTTCAAGATGTTAAAAGAGAATATTTAAACACTCTAGATCAAGAGAAATACAAAATCAGTGCAGTATCTTTCACTATGCAAAATGCACATACAAAATTATAAGTACAAATTCACGTCAACAAATAATGTACAACTATAAACACATCTAAAATTGAAAGGACACTATATGTATCATTATGATATCAAAATTTAGCTGCCTATTATGTTCTCATGAGAATAAGCATGAAAGAATAAATATTGAAGAGGTATATATTAGTTCAATTATGCATACCTGACACTAAGATATAATGTTACGCAAAACATATCAAGTGGAAGATATTACCGTATCTCATTAAAGTTCATCAAAATTCCATAAGTGGTATTCTCCATAAGGCCATTCTGCAAACATGAAGTGTAGGTCACATTTTCCAAATTAGAACAATAATATGGACAACATCAAATTTGATTCTCCATAATTAAAAAAAATATGGAATTATCCTTGAGATTGTTGGAAATACGTTGGCTATGGAGAATAAGAATTATCTTGAGGCATGTTAAGGACACTGTTCTTTAGGATAATTTGCCCACATAGTAATAAAAACACTACAAGAAAACTGCCTTTTAGCGGCGAACAAAGTCGCAACAAAATATTCATATGTTGCCACTAAGGGTTTATAGCAGCGACATTGGAGTTGCTACATGTAAGTCCATTACTAAACATTATTTGCGACGACTACATAAGGTCTCTACTAAATGTCTCCTTTTGGTGGCGACACTGTCGCTACAAAAGTTATGCCCAATCGCCACAAAAAATAATTACACGAAACAGATTCAGGCGTAAGTCGCCACTGCTGAGTGACTATTAGCAGCGACAATTGTCGCCGCAAAAATAAATGATTAGCAGTGGCTACTGAGTAATCGTTACAATGTAGGTTCTTTTAGTAGCAACTAATGTCGCCACAAAAACAATTAGCTATTACAACAACTTTCAGTAACAATTGGTGTCGCCACAAAAAACACTAAATCATTAGTGGCGACTATGAGTTCGCTGCTAGAGAATGACATTTAGTGACAATAATAATTTCTACAAGAACTATTAAACAATCAGTGGCAACTTCAATATTACATAATAAGATTTTGTCACAATTGAAACCTATTTAATTCAGCAATTGTAATGACCAAAATTATGTATAGAAACGCATCCAATAGTATTTTACAAGAACCAAAAGAATATCTTAAGTCGAATATTAAATACTCCATTACTAAAATGCGAATGCCATATGTAATGCATAATACTTCATTGTAATTGTATTACATACATCCCAAAAGAGCCAAATATTAAGTGCCTTGAAGCCCTCCTTGGTTGTCTCCATGTTTAAGAACCTCCTCCCTGTTATTGTACAATAAAAAACACAAGATCACTTTACAGCCCAAAAAAATAGCAAAAACAATCATTTTCAATAAGGCGACAAATACAGCTTCAAAAGAACACCAGTACTAATTACAAAACAGCAAAAACCAGCGATAGAAAATAGAATTCCAACACAATAAGGCTACCTGTAAGGTTTCAACAATTTGAGTTAAAAATGAAGTGGGATAGAGAATTCAATTTCATGCAAACAAACAAACACAAGTAAGAATGATCAGTGAACATTTGAATTGTACAAGCTTCATTGGGAGCTAAAAATTTAAGAGGACCTAAATTACACAATCCAAATATAGAAGGGTTCCTAATCAAATCATAGCAATCACATTCCACTATATGTACATGCAAATGACTAACAACAAGAAAATATTCAAGGTACATATTGGTCAGTGAACTTCTCTACAAACAGAGAACTTCCATATTGTCACTAATATATCCACTGTTACGACCCAAAATCCTAACTCAAGTAGTGATGGCGCCAAACACCGGGGTCAGAAAGCCAACAATTTGCTTACTAGTGAAATTTCCTTATTTGAAAAAACATCCCACACTTACAATATTTTAAGCTTAAAACGTTTAAGTGGAAGCGGATAAATTAGCCAACTTAATTAAATGTTGACACAAGGATCATGAACCCATATATACAGTTCCAAAAATATAAAGTCTACTATGTGTGTGCCAGGAACTAGTGTCACAAGTCTACAGGAGAACTAGTAGAATATACAAAAGATGAAATAAATTCTTCTACTGTCTGAAGAAGTAGACAAAAATACAAAAAAGATAACTCCACAGTGCTGCTGAGAATCCCCAAGGGAAGCAGCTCAACGTGAAGTTAGGTCGAGAATATACTCTTAGGATCAAGCTCTGGTCGGGTAACCAGATGCACCAGCCTCAGAACCTGTACAATTAAGTACAGAAATGTAGCATGAGTACATAAACAGATATGTACCTAGTGAGTATCCTGCCTAACCTCGAAGAAGTAGTGACGAGAGGTCGACGTGATACCTACTAGGATCAGACAATATGAAATGAATATAGGCTAATCAGTAATAGCAGTAATGAACAATAATAATGAAATGAGCATCAGATAACATTCTCTAGTACCCTCATGCCATCCCTTTCCATGGCATACAAGCTGCTTAACCTTCTTTCTTTCATAAAAGCAACAATTACAATTATAGGGCTTCTCATAAATTACCAAACATATAATATGCTATGAATGTACGGCTATTACGACGTGAAAAGTAAATGTGCACTGCAGAGGATCGAATGACCCGAAGCATAAATGCATCTATCTGCCTCGCTCGCGAATCAAACATACGAAACTATTAATATAATACTAAGACTACCCCACTCGCGAATCATTCATGCGACTTAGGTTAATATAACACTAGGACTACCCCGCTCGCAAATCACTCATGTGACTTGGGTTCCCGTATAAATACATGATTAGCAGGAGATTCTAAATAACTTAGTAGGGAACATATTAACAGGTGAGAATTTAATAATGTCAACTTCAAAGCATAACTTCTTAGGCCTTCACATGAGAGATTCGAGGATATTAGACTACTTAGACCATATGCAAGATCACAGATATAACACGTAAAGCATGCTTGTGAGTCCTAAACTACCCGACAAGGGATAATAGTAGCTACGCACAGGCTCTTTTCACTTCGTGCGTGCGTAGCCCCCGCAAATAAGGTCAAACAACCATCTATAATAACCTACCGGAATAATTCCCTCTTACAAGGTTAGAAAGGAGACTCACCTTGGGTCGAACCTACTCTCCGGGTCAAGAACGCGCCCGAAAACTATAAACTCCTTACCCAAGGACTCGAAACTAGACAAATGTTATACAAATATATCAATTTATGATCAAATGTATGGAATTCTTCTATTTACTTAGTTATTTCACCTTACTTGAAAAATCCTAAAATACATCCCCGGATCCACATGCTCGGATTTCGGAAATTTTTGAAGGAATCAATTACCCATAGCCTAAGGATCATTGGTATATAGTGTTTGTGTGATTCCATGGAAATTTCTTGGAAATTCTCCCATTTTCCAGAAAACGTAGGGTTTTCACTCTAACACATGATTTTCCACTAATTAGTGTGTTAATCTACATCAAAATTCAAGTATTCAACTTAAATCTCTTCTTTGAAAGCTCCCAAAATGGCCACATTGAAGAAAAATGGCTAAAATGGGACTATGGCCCGTTTAAAACAAACACTGCCCAGCAACCCCTTCTGTGTGATTGCAGCTGGGGAAGTGCAAACGTAGAAGTCAACGGCCAGGACCCCCTGAAAGTCTGTTTGATCGCATAAGGGGACTTGTGATCGGGGGGAGTAATTGGGCCAGGCTTGTGCGATTGTGGGGGAAGGGGTGCAAACGCAGAGAACAAACTGGGCCAGGCCACAATCACCCCTGTGCTAACACAGACAAGCCCATGCGATCGCACAGGGCATTTTCCTACACCCTGCCAACTCCTTCTATATGATTGCATTACTGCACTTACAAAGCACTGAAGGAAAGCAGTCAGTGAATTTGAATTTAACTCCGAGTGGTACGAAACTCACCCGAGCCACTCGGGACTCCGTCCAAAGGAACTGGAAGGTCTTTATTCAAGATATGGACTCGCTCGAATCTTGAGAACATGAAAAACAACAACGAAACAAAGAATTTGACCCCAAAACCAAATTGAATCAAAATTTGAACTTAAAGTTCTAGAATTCGCTTTCAATGCGCCGAACCGACCCATACTATTTGGAATGACACCAAAATTTGCAAGCAAGTCATAAATGACATGACTGAACTACTCTCGATCTTGAAATTCCATTCGGACCTCGATAACACAAAAACATGTTCCAACCTAAATTTCAAACTTTAGGAAACTCTAATTTCGACATTGGGTGCCGAAACGCCCCCGGATCATCCAAAACCCATTTCGAACATACGCCCAAGTCTGAAATCATCATACGAAGCTACCAAAACCGTCGAAACTCAATTCCGAGGTCATTTACTCAAAATGTTGACCGAGGTCAAACTTTAGCTTTAAAGGCCAACCTTAAGGAACCAAGTGTTCCTATGCCTCGAATCCTGAACCAGCCGTCCCTGCAACTCATAAATCATAATAATGCACTACAGGAAGTCTCATTTAGGGGAACGGGGTCCTGATACGCAAAACGACCGGTCGGGTCGTTACATCCACAACAATCTCTATAGTAACCAGCAAAGTCACTAATTGCTCGAACTGCCTAATGCTTTTACAACATTACAGTAGTGTACACTCCCTTCAGTATTCAACCTACAAGAAAAATAGGGTTGTGTTCATTTCTTTTAGCAAAACTTTGAAGTTTCTTTACACACTCAATTATACAGCCAATTTGACCTTGCTAAGTATATAGCCAATTATACAACTAACAAGGGAGCGATCAACCAATTGTAAAATCATTGTTGTTAGGCGTGGCTCACCCAACCCTAACTTCTTTAACATAGATAGCGGAATAAAATTAATGCTTTCTCCAAGATCGCACAAAGCTCGCCCGACCGCATGCTTACCAATTGAGATTTGGATACCCGGATCTTTTAATTTATGGGGTATCTTGCTTTGAATTCTTGAGCTAACTTCCTCAGTGAGCGCCACGGTTTCGAACTCAGACAGCCTTCGTTTATTGGCCATAATGTCCTTGATGTATTTAGCATATTTGGTTACCTATTGCAGAATGTCTACCAGTGGAATATTGATTTGTACTTTCTTCAAGAGGTCAAGAAACTTTTTGTATGCGGAATTATCTTTCACCTTTTCCAAACTTTGAGGGAATGGAGGGGGTGGCCTCGCAACAAATAGTGGGGGTTGCTCAGCCACCGCCTCCTTTGCTGGCTTATCTGATTCTTTTAGGTTGTTTGATGTTCATTCAATAGTTGTTTGTTTCTCATTAAAAGTTACCTGCTTTCTATTTTTGGACTGGACTTCTTCCAATTACCTCACATTCCTGAATGATACAACATTAACAGATGGTTTAGGATTAGCTTTAGTTTCACTTCGAAGAGCCCCCATTGGTCGGGTATTTTCAGAACTGGCGAGTTGCCCCACTTGACGTTCTAAATTTCTCATCGGTACAGTCTGGGCTTGGTGATCAGCCATTATTTTTTGATTGAAAGCAAGTTGGTCGTTCATCATTCTTTTCATAATATCCTCAAGGCTTGCTGATGGTTCAGCCTGAGGTGGTTTGTACTGCTGTTGAGGTGCTGGATGCCTGTAGTGGTTCTGAGTGCTTTAATTTCCACCCCAAGAGAAGTTTGGGTGGTTTCTCCAGTTGGGGTTATAAGTGTTTCCATATTGATTTGCTTGTCCCCTATTCGCGTTACCCACAAAGAAGACAGACTATGGATTAACTGGGCATAAATAAATCGAATGACCCTCTCCACAGAATTCACAAAATACCTGAATTTGTTGCACTGGTTAGGCCTGTCGCACTGGTTGAGATTGCTGCTTGTTAAGGATCAGGTTCACCTGATTGACTTGGTTAGTCAATGTGGTAATCTGAGCTGACAATGCTGAGACCACATCTAGTTCAAGAACCCCTGGTGACTTTTGAACCACATTTCTCCCAATCTCACCTTGCCTGTCTGGATTGCTTTTGGAGAATTTATTCGGTAATGCAAATATTTCATCATAATTCTTCTCCAACACCTGACCCCCGGCCGCTGTATCTACCATAATTTTTATTTGCGGTTGGAGCCCCTCAATGAAAGTGTGAAATAACACCTTATTTGTCTGATTGTGATGAAGGCAGTCTCTTAGTAGCCCCTTTAACCTTTCCCATGCTGAATATAATGATTCACCTGTTTTCTGTCTAAAGGAGACTATCTCACTCCTGGTGTTTTTAGGCTTTCCTGAAGGGAAGAACCTTGCCAGAAATTTTCTCGCCAAATGGTTCCATGTTATAATGGAATTAGCTGGTTCTTCCTTCAGCCATCGCTTTCCTTCGCCCAATAGAGAGAATAGAAAAAGCGTGAGCCTCACATAATCTGGCCCCGTTAGTGATATAAGTATCACTAATCTCCAAGAAGTTCAGAATGTGTTGATGTGGATCCTCGTGTGGAAGACCCATAAACTGCCCGTTTGCATGAAGTAGTTGGATCATGCTCTATTTCAGCTCCAAGTGCCCTGTGATTCTGGGCTTCACGATGCTGGAGTTAACATTAAAAATACTGGGCATTTCCACCTCCTGAACAGCCATGTGTTGTTCCTCTGCCATGTTCGCAGGAAATTGGATGAGGTCCTGAATATTGTTTGTATCCTTTGCTTCTCGCAACCTCTTGTGAAATGTTCTCTCAAGTTCGGGGTGAAAGCCGTCAAGTCTGTCCTGGCTTCTGACCCTACGCATTCAATCGATGTTCCTGAGGTTAGAGCAAAAATCACATGACATTTGAATCAATGAACTAAACAATTAAAGTAAAAAACTAGAAAGTAGTCTATATTCAAGTCCCCAACAACGGCGCCAAAAACTTGTTGGTCCCAAATGCACACGCAGGTATACGTGGTCGTAGCAAGTACTATAATGTTAAATCGAATGTCAAACCCACAGAGTCTTGTGTAAACTACTTACTAATTCACTATAATTGTTATTTAATCAAGCTAAAATAAAATCCAGGAATGTAATTTTATACTACGATTCTATGAAATAACTAATTATCGAGTAACGAGAGTATTGTTGTGCAATCAATAGAGACAAATATTCCAGGGTTGTGATCAATTCACCACTCATATTGCATTATAATTAACTCTCCATTTCATATAATTCACTCATAGTTGCTAATTAATCGATAATTTCTCTCATAGCCATCTCCCGAAGAACTACTCGCCTATTCTCAATAGATTAACGCATATATTCCTATGAAATTAATCTATTAGAATGCATTAAGATTACAATGTTTAAATAATCATGATGACTAGGTATATTCCTATCCTAACCACAAATCCGCTCCCCTGAAGGGTTAAGATCGCGCTCTCTTCAGTTCTTTCTAATCTATATACGGCGTTCCCAAGCATAACATAGATAGTATATAGAATCTAACTTTTGGCCCGAAAATTAAGCTATTAAACACAGAATTGACGAAACAACCATATATTGAGTGAACAATAATCAAGGTTAAACTACTGTCGAATAACAATATTCATGGATAAACCACAACCCTAGAACAATGGGTGTTTATCTACTCTAATGAGAAATCCTTTGCCCCCTAATGATCATGTGTGTATCTTCTCTCCAAACTGACATAAAAACACAAAAATAAGCTTAGAATTACTTTTATACGCGTTGGGTAGGGTTTGGGCCAAAATAACCATGTCCCGGGCAAAACCAGAAAATTCCCCGTAACTGGGGCCCTGGCCCACGCCCAGCGCCCACCAGGGCGCTGCCCATAAAATACTCACTGTCTCCAGTGCCACACGTGGCACCTAGCGCTGCCTGTGGCGCCCAAACCCCGGGTTTTCTGATTTCGTCCGTTTTTGCTCTGATTTCGCGCGTTTCGCCCCCGATTGATCCCGAATCATTCCTACACATAAAAAAACTTCAAATTAATATAAATTATCATATTTATCATCTAAAACTCATGGAACAAAAGTAAAAAATGAGGCGATATACATAGAATATATACACTTTAAGCTAAATATCACATACCCTTTACCACGAACATAACATGTCCTTTCACCAATAACAGAGGATAAAATCTCATCTCTAGTCATGGGCTGCTCGATCTCTTCAGATTGTTGCTGAGCCACAAGTTCCTGGAGCTGGAACTGCAAGTACGCATAGCTATTTACACCAAAGCTAATAAAAAGGAGTAAAAGTAGTAAGTTATTGATTTAAGAATATTACATGAATCTGTTGTCATTGTGAATCCACCCACACTATTTCTCCTCTATCATTTTTACGTGTATGTTGGATCTCCAAAACTCTATCTACCGGTTCCTTCTCTCCAGCAGCAGGATTTTTCTAAAATATAGTTCAATAAGGAAATAATACATAACAAATAAATAACAAAAATTTTTAATTAATAACATGAAAATAAATATATTTCACCGTCGATTCCTCAACTTCTGCAAAAGACCTCGTACCACAAGCATGCTTAGTTATCTGCTTTTTCCTATTCTTTTTATTTCTCTCGCTTACAACCTGCATTAAGTCAATGATTAAGAAGCCATTATTCAAAGGGCATTGAATCAAACATTGTTATTAAGTTACCATAAATTCCGGACTTCCAAAATACTCTACTAAGTATTTCCAGTCCTCTAGCTCAACATCTTCAAGTCGACGAGATAATATGTTTCGTTGAGCAACATGGCGAGAGTAGCGAATGCTTAGTCGAGCTTTCCAAGCTCTAAAAGTCATCCCATAATATCGATAGAAATGTCTCGAGACCTATGCTCTTGCACGCCGCCAAGAACTTCAAATTTATCATAAACATACATGTACCGTTATAATTGATATTCTAACCACAAAAATAAATGATGCAATAAGAAGTTGATACGATATTCAAAATAATTTTACCTTGACCTTCAACCATATTGCTTCTCCATGTTTTGAAACAATCTTTTGCCAATTTCCAGCACGGAACGAGATAGTGCTCCTCATGATTAAACAACAATAATTAATAATATCTCTAGCCCCATGACCTACTGGTCTATCAATATAATCTAGAATTGTAATTGTAATTTTCCCACCATACTTAGTTTTTATATCTACTATTTTTGATTTATATTTCCCTCTTCCTCTCTTTTTACTTTTGGAAGAAACTGCACAAACAAAAAATAGTATGTGCTCAGAAACTGTGCAGAAATAGGGCACAACGAACAACTACATAACTGAAGAGAAAGGAAATAAGAACTACAAATACTTCATATAAAAATTGGGCAGAAATTTTTGGCAGAAACTGGAAAAATTAGGCAGCATTTCGGCGCGTTTTGGACGTTTAGAAAGAAGAAGAAGAAGAAGAAGAAGAAGAAGAAGAAGAAGGATGGAAATTAAAACTAACCTGCATCATTTTCATTTTCAACTTTAGTATAGAGAAGAACATTTCTGTCCAGATTCCTTGACGATGCTGTCTCTACAGAAGGTCTCTGCCAAGAGTTACTTGATATTTGTACTATCTCTAGAGGTTCTTGACTAGGATTATTTGATTGTCCTGTCTTAGGAGATGCTGCAGCATTCCCTATTGTTTGTACTTGTGGCTGAGACACAGATGTTGCAGTATTCTCTATTGGTTGTACTTGTGGTTGAGACATCGCTCCATCATTACCACTTCCTTGAAAATGACCACGTCCTCGACCAGTATTCCCTATTTGTTGTACTTGTGGCTGAGACATCGCTCCAGCATTACCACTTTCTTGAAAATGGCCACGTCCACGACCAGTTCCACTTCGAACTTTACCTCGTCTTATCATACCCTCCTGCATGATGTAGAAAAACATTAGTAAGAATATATGCCACGACCCAAGATCTTAACTCAGGTCGTGATGGCGCCCAACAACGGGGACGGACAAGCCAACACTCAATTTACTAAGGGTTCTTTCTTATTTGATTAAACATTTCAACATATACCGAGTTTTAAAGCTTATTACATAAATCGAAAAGGATCATTAGCTAGTATAAATCAAATGTGGTCATAAGGAGGCGTGAGCCAACATATATACAGACCCATAATCCATAATAACTACCACGTGTGTGTGCCAGGAACTAGTGTCACAAGTCCTACTTGCATACTAACAAAATATACAAAAGATATAATAGACATTCCCACTGTTTGAAAGAAATAGACGGGAAATAAGCAAAAGAAACCCCATGGTACTATCGAGGATCATAAGGAGAAGAAGCTCACCGTGAAGTCAGGTCAAACCGTAATCAGAATCGAGCTCCGGTCTGATAACCAGATGCACCAGCCTCAGGACCTGTACAATTAAGTACAAAATCGTATCATGAGTACATAAATAAATATGTACCCAATGAGTATCCCGTCTAATCTCGAAGAAGTAGTGACGAGAGGTCGACTTGACACTCACTAAGGTCTAGCAGTATAATTTAAGAGAATATGATGAAAACTCTAGGCATGTAAAGGTAGTAAAGCAACAAATATATAAGGCACTGAAATCCAAGTAAATGTTGGAAGTAAATAAACAACTACTACTTCATCTTCCCCCAAATTTCTGTCAGATATATATCCATGAATTCAGTAACAATTTATCATGCGCACACGGGATAAGGACAACCGGCCTGAGCCATAAAAATAATAATGTATGTGCACTGCCGAGGGTCGAACGACACGAACCATAGGTGCATCCTTGCCATCAAATAGTCACATCGATGCACTCCCGAGGGTTGAACGACCCAAACCATAAGTTCATCTTTCAATCCGCCGTGTCGTACAGCCCGCTCCCATGAGAGTGGGGGAAATCACACTCCGCTCGCGGAATGTAAATTGCGAAGCGGTCTCATGCACACACAATATTCTTTTTAAATTACTTTTCAGTGAACAAATCCTTAAAATTTCTCAATTTCCATGATCTCAGAGAAATAAGCCGCATGTAACATTAATTCATTAAGCATATAGCTCATTTCAAGGAAAACACAAGGCATGATGTGGGCCTAACTACCCGGACATAATAATAATAGCTGCTACGTACGGACTCTCATCACTTTGCACGTACGTAGCCCCCACAAACATCACACATAGAATTTAAATCACATACGGATACAATTCCCTCTTACGAGGTTAGAAAGGAGACACACCTCATGTCGAATTGACTTCTCGGACCAAGAACGCGCCCGAAACTCCAAACTCATCTCCCACTCGAAACTAATCAACTGTTACATAAGTATATCAAATTATACTCAAAGCATGGAATTTTCCTACTTATTTAGTCAATTCATTATTCTTGAAGAAATCCTAAAATCCACCTCCGCGCCCGCATGCTCGGATTCTGAAAAATCTCGAAGGAAACACTCACCCATAACCTAAGGATCGTTAATATATGATTTTTTATGATTTCATAGCCAATTCACGGGTAATTCTCTAAAATTTTATAAAACCTAGGTTTTTACTCTAACCCTTGAATTTCCACTAATTAATGAGTTAATCTACCTAAGAATCCATGTATTAGACTAAGTTCATGGTAGGAATTATTTACCTCAAAATGGTTGGGTCATTTGTCTCTCTTGCATGCTCAAAATCACCCCAAGGAGAATGCCCAAAAATGGCTTAAGTCTCGTTTTTAAAACACGCTGCCCAGCCGTTGTTTCGCACCTGCGACTCAACAATAGCTCGTACCTGCGGAATGTGGGACAAGGGCCTGGGCTCGGACCTATGGGCAGGAGTCCGCACCTGCGGGAAAGGGCTCGCACCTGCGAGAACTGGGCAGCCCACCTGGGGATAGCACCTACGACTGGGCGACTGCACCTGTGATCACATCAGAACAGGTGCTCCATCAGTTGCTTCAGCTGGTTTTTGGCCTCGTTTGGTGCCCAAGAGGCACATGGGCCCACCCGATCCCCCGTCCAAATATACCAACAAGTTCCAAATCATAATACGGACTCGCTCGAGCCTTCAAAACACCCAAAAAATGCTAAAACTCGAAATCACACCTCAAAACCCCTAAAATCAAACTTAGGAACTTTAGGTTTTTTGAATTCGCTAACAATGCATCGAACCAACCTATACTACTCGGAATGACCCCAAATTTAACTTTGTGTGCCAAGACCTAGTGTCACAAGTCCACAGGCGACTAGTGGAATATACAAAGTAGAAAAATAAATATAAAATTGTCTTAAAGGTGTAGACAAAAGTATTCAAAAATAATAGAAACTCCACAGTGCTGCTGAGGAACGCCGAGAAGGACAACTCACCATTTAGTCTAGTCCAGTAAGTACTCTCACAATCACGCTCCGGTATGATAACTAGATACACCAACCTCAGCACCTGTACAATTAAGTACAGAAGCGTAGCATGAGTACATATAAACAAATATGTACCCAGTGAGTATCCCATCTAAACTCGAAGAAGGGTGATGAGAGGTAGACGTATTACACACTAGGGTTACTAGCAATAATACGATTAAACATGTTTAATCAGGATTAGTAATTATAAAAATCAAGTAGACATGGAATATCAGGTATATGAACTACCACCTACCGCAAGTGTCAAATAACAACATTAATACAAGTCCAAGGCCCCCTACCACATAGAACAATTCATTTGGCAATATTAATAAGACTCTTAGTCACATACATAGCATATAGTATGCCGAGGCATACGGCCGAAGTGACGCGAAAATTAAATGTGCACTGCCGAAGGGTCGAACGACTCGAAACATAGATGCATCTATTAACCCCTCGCAAATTGATCGTGCGACGCATTTGACATAATATAAGGCTACCCCGCTCACGAATCATACATGCAACACGGGTGCTCGTATACATACATAGAATTGTCAGGAAATTCAGGAAATATGGAGTTCATACTTGGAAAAACAAGAATCATGGCAACATCAAGATTTAATGTAACCTTCCATTTTCTCATGCTAGTTTCAAGGATAATAATCGCCTAGGAATACATGCAGGGATACAAGTAAGGCATATAAGCATGCTTGTGAGTCCTAAAGACTACCCAACATAACATAGTAGTTGCTACGCACGGACTCTCGTCACCTCGTGCGTGCGTAGCCCCCACAAATAAGGACAATTCAATAATTTATAATTACCTATGGGGACAATTCCCTCTTACAAGGTTAGAAAAGAGACTCACCTCGCGTAGAACCTACTTCCTGGGTCAAGAACGCGCCCGAAAGTCCAAACTCTACACCTGAGGACTCGAAACTAGTCAAATATTATATAAATACGTTAATATACACTCAAAAGTATGAATTCTCTTAATATCTTAGCTAATTCATCTTTCTTGAAGAAATCCCAAAATACACCCCCGGACCCACATGCTCGGATTCCAGAAATTTTCGAAGAAAACACTCACCCATGGCCTAAGGGTCATTAATATATAGTTTTTACATGATTTCATGGTATAAAAGTGATGAAATTCCCTAAAGTTCATCAACCCTAGGTTTTCACCCTAACCCATTTGGATTTCCACTAATTAGGTGTTAATCTACCTAAGATTTAGTGTAATAATCTAAAATTTAAATGGAAATTACTTATATTTTAGTAGCTAGGCCGAATACCCCCTTGAAAGCTCTCAAAATCGCCAATGGAGGAGAAGAACGTGGTGAAAAATGGTTATGTCCTGAATTAAATGGGCTCACTGCCTTCAGTGACCTCGCACCTGCGGTCACGCACCTGGGAGCCATTGGTCGCACCTGCGGATTTTGGCAAAGAGCCTAGGGATCGCACCTGCGGTAGAAATTCTGCACCAGCAGACCCGCACCTGCGGAGAAGGATCCGCACCTGCGAATGTAGGACTTTCCTCCTGGGAGTCGCACCTGCAAGGCCTCGACCGCAGGAGCGGTCTTGCACCTGCGACCTGGGCAACCGCACCTGCAGTCACACCAGACCTAGTGCACCAGCAGGTGAAACTGCTGGTTTTTGACCTCGCTTGGTGCCTGGGAGGCACCTGTGCCCACCCGAGCCCCCGTGCAAATATACCAACAAGTCCTAAATCATAGTACGGACTTTCTTGAGCCTTAGGAACACCCAAAACCACGCTAAAACTCAAAATCACTCCTCAAAACCCCTAGAATCTAACTTAAGAATTTTCAAGTTCTTGAATTCAGTTTCAATGCACCGAACTGACCTATACTACTCGGAATGACACAAAATTTTGCAAAAAAGTCATAAATGACATAACGGAACTATTCCCAGTCTCGGAATTCCGTTCGGACCTCGATAACGCAAAAATACATTCCAAACCAAATTATGAACTTAAGGAAACTCTATTTTCGCTATTTGTCGTTGAAACGCTCCTGGGTCATCCAAAACCCATTCCGGACATACGCACAAGTCCGAAATCAACATACGAAGCTACTGGAATCGGAGAAACTCGATTCCGAGGTCGTTTACCACGAATGTTGACCGAAGTCAAACTTGACCTTAAAAACCAAATCTTACGGAACCAAGTGTTCCTATATTACCCTGTACACTTCTGAATCCCGATCCGCCCGTCCCCACAAGTCATGAATGACTGAAAGCCGCTATAGGAAGTATTATTCAGGGGAACGGGGTAAGAATACGCAAAACGAACGATCGTATTGTTACACACAAATTCGTTGGCACAATCATGAAGTTGAATATTTCTGTTTACTTTTTAAAAAAAATTATTTTATAAGAACTACAATTAACTGTTTACTTCTTTTTCTTTGACTAATATTACACTTGTACCTTTTCTATATAGGAGTATTAAATAAAACATTTTTTCCAAATTCCTTTGTGGAGCAATATTTTTTTAACAATTAACTCTTTTATCCCAACATTGTGAAAGAAATTCAAGAAGTCTATATGGAAAAGCATCATTAACAGTGCTTAAATAAAGTTTTGGTTCGAAGTCTTTTCTTTTTTTACTTTTTAACTCAATTGAATATCCATCTACTTCTTATAATTCGCATCGAAAAAAATGTTCGATTTGCTATGTGGCTTCTTGAATTTTGCTTCAATGTGGCAGAGCATTCATTATAGAAAAGAAAAAGAAAAAGAAAAAAAATTATGAGGGGGGGAGGGGGCGGGGCGGATTGAAACAACAAATTATGCTACGCGGGGTGGGTTGAAATTTTTGTGGGTATATGCTAGTTTTCTCCGCAACCGCCCCGCCCCATTTGGCACCTCTACTTCCACGGTTCGTATCCATTACCTTTATCACACGGAGACAAGTGGGAAAGGTGTTTCTTTTATTTTGGCCTAATTAAATAGGAAAAAAGTGCTAAAAAATTAATAAGTAATAGGTGTAGTCTAGAATTAATTACGGGAAACAAGGCAAAGAGCATTTTGCTTAAGCAAGGTAAGCCTAGGCAAACATCTAATAAATGTCTTGTATGTTCATCTCACAAGGAAACTCCCATTTGAAAGATTGGAAAGTACAAGCTCCAAAGTTGCAACACAAGTGCAATACCTCGGAAACCTCTCATCCCTGCTCCAAATGGAAGCAACTCAAACTCTTGGCCCTTAAAATCAATATTGCGATTCAAAAATCTCTCTTGTATAAATTCTTCTAGATTTTCCCAGTGTTCGGGATCCCTCGTGATAGTCCAAAAATTAACATGAATAATAGTTTTTGGTTGAATTTCATACCCTTCTAATATGGATTTCTGCATTGTTTCTCCTGGCACTAGGAGTGGAACTGGTGGATACAATCTAAATGTCTCCTTTATCACTGCTTTCAGATAAGGTAGGTTTTGGATATCATCTTCATTCACCATGCCTTTCTTCCCAACTGATTCTCTAATTTCTGTTTGAACTTGTTTCATGGGTTTTGGGTTCTTTGTCAAGGCTGTCACTGCCCAAATTATTGCAGCTGCCCTAGTATCTATTCCACCAACTAATATATTCTACAAAAGAAATTGAGAGGTAAAAACTAAAGAGATATTATGAAATCAGGTATATACATATATTGTTTTTAGTCATAATCCTTCTGTTTCATTTTGTATGATACTCCTTTTTAATCTTTAAAAATAGAATAACAGTTAACTATATTATGAAGTTCATTAACTTTAAACTTATTATTTTACCTTTAATGACATATTTTTACCGTCATATAAAAATGTCATGACATACAAAGGGGTTATTTGGTATGTGAAATATGAAATAATAATCTCTAAATTAGATGCAAATGGTTGACTTTTTGAATCCAGAATTAGAAATTACGGGATTAATTGATCCCATAAATGGGTATTACTCTATCCTACAATGAGGGTAGGATAATAATCCCGGAATTAAGTAATCATGTGATAAACATTAAAACGGAAAAGATGCCTTCTCGAAGGCTCTTCCCCCAAAGTCTTTCAAAAAATCTATAATTAAAATTGAAAATAAAAGTTTGTCCCAACTTATGTAGTATACACCAAATATATATTTATATTACATCCCTATATCCCATTTTTTATCTCCAATAAAAATATATTCATCAAAATAATCTTGTCAATTATTTAATCCCAATATTATAATTCCGGAATAACTTATCTCCCAATTAAGCGACAACTAAGAGTACTTTTAATAAAGTTCCAAAATTTTATCTTTTCTAGGACTTCCTGCCATCAAACACCTGTATATAAAGTGAAAGGGAGCTATAGAGCTGAGAGTGGTTGATTACCATGAGAATTGCCTTTGTATTGTCCAAAATGTTAGGAAATGATACGGAATAATAATAATAATAATAATAATTATTATTATTATTATTATTATTATTATTATTATTATTATTATTATTATTATTATTATTATTATTATTATTATTATAATTATTATAATGATAATAATAATAATACTGCAATAATATTATTTGTAAGTTGATACACGAATTGTCTTGAGTTGTGTTAGGGGCTGTCCTAAGAAACTATTTCAGCAATGTGAAATATTTTTACATGATTAAACAAGCCCATCTCTATTTATTTAAAGGATACATGAATCCACATAATTAAATAATACCAGCAAGTCTGGAAAGAAGAAATAAACACAAGTTATAAAAAAAAATTGGAACACACAAAAAGCTAGGCATAATTGAAAATGAGAAAGCTTATAGTGATGATTACTAATCAGTAGTAATCATGAGAGAACAAAATATTTGCTGGTGTATCTTCGGATGGTATAGGAAGTGGGTTTAGTTGTAAGAATTGTGTAATAAAATGACAAGTATTCAACTACTTGTCAAAAACTTTCCATGCAAAGAGACAAGTGTTATGTCTGCTCTGCCACTTGATACTTGGCTTATGCCACTTACCCAAAACCAAGAGAATGGATGCCACATGCTGGATACTGAAATAGACGGAAGAAACCTGTGAAATTTATTACATGCATAGCAGTCACATAAAAAAGAAAGAACATTTGTAAAATAAAAGGACGCTTGGCTATATAAATTTTGAAAATACTTCCACACGAAATGAGAACAATTGGAGTTGATTGCTCTTTCCTCAATTAGAGCAAAGATCAAGGATATTTTCTTCCATGGATGTTGGCCTCTTCGGATTGATATGTTGTTCAATAAGTTCTTTATAAAACATATCTAACTCCTTAAAATTCTTCTCAAGTCTAGTCATACTTCCAGAAAGTTTATCTAACCAACCTAAGAAAGGAAAATAACCAGACAGAAAGAAGCCAGCCATTATTTCATGAGTTATAGCTAAAACTTCATCAAATTGCCTCCTTTCATGTGCTTCTTCATCATAGCTAATACCAAAAGCAACTCTACAAATAATTGTATTAGTTAGTGAAATCACTATGTTGCTCAAATTTGTTATTTTTGAAGCTGCAACTTTTTCAGCTATCTTGCTGATCATTCTAAAGACATCATCTTCGCGAATCGGACTAAAAGATTGCACTTTCTGGAGACTAAACAAATGAACAACACAATTTTTTCTCATTTCCCTCCAATAGTCATTGTAAGGTGCAAAGGCAATATCAAGACCATTATAAGACAACTTTTGCCGCCCAAAAATAGGAGGTCTACTACAAAATGCTAAATCTTGTATTTTTGTTACCTCTTTTGCATGTTTTGCTGAAGAAACTACTATAAAAGTTGCTGAACCAAGTTTAATGAGAAGATTTTTCCATATTTCTTGAAATATTTCCAAACATAAAGATGAGGGGTAAACTATCAAATTGATGCAAATTTTCAATTAAAGGCAATCCAAAGGGACCTGGTGGCACAATATCTTTTCCATTCTTGGCTGGTAGAAGTAGGAAACTAAGGAATATAGGAAGGGTTACTAATAAGAACAAAAAGAACGTCATTTTTTTTGTTTTTGTAGTTAATAAAGTTTAAAAGTATATATGTCAGATGTCTTCAATATATAGATCTTTGTTAAATTGTTCTTTTTTCATTTCTTAATTGTATGTTGCTATTTAAGGATGACTTATACGACTGGACGGCAAGGAATAACTTTAATTTAATATATGCAATCACATTACCATTTTGTTTTTCTTTTTCACTTAATTTTCCACTTGACTAGGATGTTATAGATAATCAAAATGGGAATTCGTGATTTTAAACCTTAAAATATTGATAAATTCTAATTTTAATGATTGTGATGTTCAGTAGAGTGCTTGATTAAAGCCATATGTTCACCTTAGGTTTTAATAGCTTAGATTGATTCTTGTCTTTTCACTTTCATGCTCCCTAGTTATCGCTTGTCAGTTGTTACCCACTTAGCAAAGCTCATTTTCTCTCACTAAACAAAATTTTTCACTTTTAAATAAACCGAATGGCAAAATCCAGTAAAAGTGAAAAACTGAATTTGGGTCACCATCATCTCCAACGTATTCTTGAACAAAAGTTTTATCTTCAATTACAAGTGGGTGTTATTGGTAGTCACTCAAGAAGCATTCTAACCGTAACGACCCGGCCGGTCGTTCCGAGAATTTAGCCTTGTTTCCCCCGTTTCCCCCATTTCTGCTTCATTTTATGTGGTTCAGCTTCATTTGTGTGTCTTGGGTCGGTTCGGGTTCAGAGTGGTCATGGTGAGCATTGAGGCAATTAGTCTCTCAAGGTAGCCTAATAGTTGAGAAAGTCAACTAAGAGTTGACTTATTGGTGAACGACCTCGGAATACGAATTTTATGGATCGGATAGATTCGTTGGGTGATTCAGGACTTAGGAGTGTGTTCGGAATATTTTTGTGATGTCCGGTGTAGAATTAGGATTGAATTGGCGAAAGTTAGTTTTTGACGATTTCCGGTCGGCAGTGCAAAATAGGAGATCGGGGTCGGAATGGAATTTCAAAAGTTGAACAATTTCGTAATGTCATTTTGGATGTGTCTGCAAAATTTCAGATCAATCGGAGGTGTTTTGGTTGGTTTCGGCATAGTTGGCGAAATTTGGAAGTTTCAAAGTTAATAGGCTTGGATTTGATGCGATTTTGGTGTTGTTGCTTTGTTTTTGGTGTTTCGAAGGCTCGAATAAGTTTGAATGATGTTATGGGATATGTTGGTATCTTTGGTTGAGGTCCCGAGGGCCTCGGGTGCGTTTCGAGTGGTTAACGGACCAACTTTTGGTTTGAAATCTGGGCAGATTGCTGCTGGTGTAAGGTTCTGGTTTCCTTCTATGCGATCGTGTAGGGTTAATTGGTGAGGCAGGATTTTTTGTTAATCTTGATCGCGTGGGATGGTTTGCGATCGCGTGAGTATGAGGTGGTTGGTTAGTGCGATCGCGTGGTGTTGTTTGCGATCGCATAGAGTTAAAGGGGCGTAGTGAATTGAGTCGTTGTATTTCGTGATCACATGGAGTGGTTTGCGATCGCATGGTTTTATTTCCTGATGAATCGCAATCGCGTGAGGGTGTTTGTGATCGCGTAAGGTAATTTTATGGGGCAACAAATTTGTTTTTCGCGATCGCATGTCGATGTTTCCAATCGCAGTGATGGAATTTTTTTAGCTGGGCAGAATGTTTAAAAGGCCTGAAGTGCGAATTGATTTATATTTTCCCCATTGTTACATGCGAGTTGAGAGCTATTTGAGAGGGATTTGAAGGAAAATCAAGGGAATCACTTGGAGGTAAGATTTTCAACTTTATAACTCGTTTTTATGTCAATTCCAAAGTTATTAAACCATAAAATTTATGGAATTGAACCAAAGTTGGTGAAGAAGGGTGCATGGAAAATTTATTTTTCTTTTGAGGATTTGAGTGGGCAATTGTGGTCCGATTTTAGTGTTCTTGGTATGTACGGAGTCGTGGGATGATAGGGGTTCTTGTGATATAATTTTTATCGGATTAAGAAATGTGGGCCCGGGACTCCGATTTTGCCGAATTTCGAGTTTTTTTTTGTATAATTTGATAAATTTCGATTGGGTTGAGTTCCTTTGGTATATATTCATGATGTTAACTTGTTTTGGCTAGATTCGGAGAAATCGGGAGCCAACTTGAGGAGGAAAAGCATAGCGGACTTATGTTGTGGCCCGGTAGAGGTAAGGTAATGGATATAAATCTTGTCCTGAGGGTATGGAACCCCGGACTACATATCTTCTCACTGATTTTGGAAAGGCGCACATGTCGGATGACGAGTATGTGGTGCGTACTGATTTTTGGATTGGACTAGGTCCTCGCTGTGGCAACTAATGAGTTGCATCTTTACTCAAAACCTTATGTTAAGTTATGTTCTAAATATTTGTGAAATATTTGGGCTATAAGCCGTATTTGGGGCCTTGTGCCGATCTGTTTAGACCCTTTGAGGGAATTTTACTACTGTTTTCCTCACTATTTGTTGATGATTTAACTCAGCATCATTGTGCATACTCTTTTATTTGAAACTCAGCATGATTTACACCACTTTGAGATCTAAACTGATGTTTTGAGTCGAGTACCCTGTTTTTACTGGTTCGCCCGAGGGGCCTTTCGAGTGGTTATACTGAGTGTGGCCGAGGGCCAGAATGATGGTGAGGTGGTGAGTGAGGCCGAGGGCCTGATTGTGAGGATATTTATGATATGAGACAGGCCGAGAGCCTGACAGTGATTGATGCCATAATTTGGCTGTTTATTTAGCGCTTGGGCTGAAGGAGCCCCTCCGAAGACGGATTCTGTACACACCCCCAGTGAGCGCATGTACCTACTGAGTGCGAGTGCCGAGTTCCGAGTGCCGAGTTCCGAGTGCCGAGTTCCGAGTGCCGAGTGTTTGGGAGGCATGAGTGACTGTGAGGTGCTGAGTGACTATGAGGTGCTGAGTGGCTGATTATGAGTGACTGTGAGGCATGCCCGAGGGGCTAATTATGATATATGTTTTGCCCGAGGGGCTACTGATGATTTTACAACTTTCACTCTGAGCTTATGAAATGTGTTTTGCTCGAGGGGCCTCTATATGATTCATTTCGTTTTTATACTAAACCTTTCGGTTGAAGTTGTTGAAAAGTATACTTTCCTTAAAGGATTTTTCTGAAGATGATTTGAGGCATGATGATTTCACATATATATCTTATATTGTTGGAAAGAAAGGTTGTGCCTCTTCTGATTTGATGACATTGATTTTATGTGTTTCTTGCTGCTCAGACCTGATTTATTTTCATTGCTACTAAGTTGGCGTACTCAGATTACTCCCTGCACCTTGTGTGCAGATTCAGGTGTTAGGGCAGGGTGAGCTGTCTATCTGTTCCATAGATTCTCGGAGGTTTGCGAGGTGGCTGCATGCGCCCGCAGTCCTCCTCCCTCTCTTGTTTAAGATTACAGAATTTATTTTTGTTGAGTTGTATATTATGTAGATGCTCATGACCAGTGACTCCGGGTTCTCGGGGGATTGTATTTAATGTTCAACATACATTTAACTGTTTTATAAATGCTTAAAGGAAACTTTTATGGGTAATCGATATAGTAAGAGGTAAATGGGAGTTATTATGATTTGAGTAAAGTGTTGGCTAGCCTAATTTCCTGATAGGCGTCATCACGAGTGGCCTGGATTTGGGGTCGTGACACTAACATCGAGGGGAATGAGAATACGGGTGTGAATTGGGAATGAAGTGCGGACGAACTATGAGTTCTATTAAATTTGAGTAATTTTTTGCAAAATTTAGTTGTTGATGTGAGTTTCATGATTAACAAATAGTTTTCAAAGAATCGGATTTGTTCAAGATATTTGTTGTATGCTAATATAAAATGTTGCAGAATTAAAAAAAAAATATAGAAAGGGCTAGGTATTGAAGTGCGATGATCAGACTATGAGCAGATTTCCCATTAGAGTAATATTATATGGAGACAAAGTTCAAGTTGAACAAGGACTTCAATTGTAAGAATACTTGTGAGGTGTGGCAAAAAAGGCATACATTTTCTCATTTTTGCCTCGTGTTCTAGTACTTTTAATTAATTTTTGAGTGTTAATTATATTATTTTATTCTTAATATTATATTTTAACTGTGTAGTAACAAAAAGACGTGAAGATGAAGAGATTGGAAGAAAAATTAAATAAAATGCGGAAGGAGAATAAAGAAAGAAAATAAAGTAGCATGAAGACAAAAGGCAAATAATCCATGAATTTAATAGGTGAAGACATTACCTCAAGTGAAGATGGGAACAACGTACACTTAAGCCTAAAGAGCTAAGAGCGATACAACAAGAATTGAAAAACGCTACTGCCTCCAGCGCCACGGCCAGCCCTAGGCGCAAGTCTGTACGCTGGGTACGGGATATTTTTTTCTTCGTTCAGGACAAGTTTATTTCGGCCCAAGACCTT
>ML417325.1:0-46078 GCA_005239525.1 Nicotiana knightiana | reverse complement strand
GAAAAGGTTTTTTCGGGCCAAGGCCCCCCCCCCTCCTTCCCCCCCCCCCACTCGTGTAAAAGAAGTTCTAAACCTATTTTGGAGGAGATCGAACATACTTTGGAGGAGAATAGATGCGGGGGAACACACACCACGCTTGGAGGAGGCTTCTACCTAGTTTTTTTCTTCATCTTCTCTTCTTTTAATTTCATAGTGTATTAGTTCTAGAGTTTTGGGTGCTACATGAACATTGTAGATCGAAGCTTGAAATGTTCTTATTATTTTATCATGTTGGTTTGTTTATTGAAATTTGCGCTGAATTATTGATTGTTTGATCACCAATTGAATACTATCTACGAATCTAGGATTGAACTCGGGAGGGGGATTTCTAGATTGAATATAATGTTGAGTAGAGCAAGATCTTAACTCTGAGTAGGGGACGGATTTACAGATAGGATAGGAACATACCTAATCGCCTTCTTTGGTTACTATACATTAATTATTAATGCTTTCTTGTTAATTCTAATTCAATAGGAATATAGGCGTTAGATTAGCTTCAATAGGCGAGTAGCACTTCGGGAGAAGACTATGATTAATATTAACCATGTCAACCAATAAACCAGATAAATTAATTAGACGATTCAGGTGGAAAACTCAACGGGAATGTTAGCTAACCCATAGCTCTCTCTCATCGGAGTTGAATCTAAAATTTCGCCAATGTATTTCTTTAATCTCTTTCTTTGCTACTCTAGATTAGTTGTTGCTAATTAATCATACTTTAGAAAATAGCTTGAATAGATTAATTTTCTTGGTTTAATATTGATAGTTAATAACAAGTCCTTGTGGGTACGTTATTTGGACTTACAATCCTATATTACTTGTCGACCACATATACTTGTGTGTACCTCTGTGAGCAACACGTTTTTGGCGCCGTTGCCGGGTGATCATTTCCAACAATACACCACTATAAAATAGCGAGGAGAGATCGATGCAGTTTTACCTGATAGGTCAGGATCGATATCCACATGGAGTTAATATTGGTTGGGAGTTGAGTTTCTACCTAATCTAGTTGTGCGTGTTGTTTCTAATTTCACTTCTAACCATGGTTGGGACTGTTTCTATTCTAATTTTATACTAGTGAATGATAAATAGTAATCTAACTACAATATTTTTGTGAGAGTTTTTCCATTGATAAAAGGTACGAGGGAAGTAACTTCCGCCTAGGTGCATATCTAATGGGGTCGAGAGTCTAGGACTAGCTTGTCATGATTGGGGTCGTGATCTTCACAGATAAATACTCACTCTATACCTCTGGTAGTTTGAGTGACTTTTCCCGATTGGGATTTCTCAACCCCAAATGGGTGTTCAAGCAGTGCAAGTAAATCTGGCTCAAGTCGGGTATTACTATCTCTAAGTTTAACCCTTTAATTGGGGCTATCAATCACTTGAATTCACCCGAATTCCTTGTTAGCCTACTTTTCATTGACTTAGTCTCTCGTTCTCAAGAAGATCCTAAGGCATGTCACGAATCAGTACTTGTAACCACCAATTCTACAATTAAATCATGAAATAAGCTAAATATCACTAGCCTATACACAATTAAGCCCTAAAACTCAAGACCCATTAAATACCAACACTAAGGTTGGGTCACAACCGTAGGTGTGGGGTCTAGATATTCATAATAATGGTAGAAATAAAGGATGGAGATGTAATATAAGCCATAAAATTCAAATATAAGAATAAAATCTAAATATAGAAGCTAACACAACTCTAAAATTACTCAAAATAGTGAAGTGTGATTGTTCACGTGTTCCCTGATAAAAAGAAGTTAACCTAAAAATGTGAAAATGATCTATTTATACACAACTGAGTTTTCTGGACAAAAATGCCCCTACGGAGGTTTCCCTGGCAGCGTAAAAATGGGCGCCTCAGCAGTTGGACTTTCGCATGCGCGCAATAACGAGCATGGACCGCATTTATTCAAATCTGGGCTTGGACTGGACTAGATTTCACAGACACCGTAAATACATTTGCGTCCGCGATGGCTTTGCAGTTATCTGAAATCACTGTTTAAGACCCCCAGCACCTGCCCGTGCTACCACAACCCTGTTGAGTAGATTAGCTTGATCAAATATGAAGATTTCTTCTTTTATCCATTTAATAAGCTCAGGATCCAGTTCTAGCACTTGAAATTTCTCTACCAGGCCTAGTTCCAATATATAAACACCATATAAAATACCACACGAGGTACCAAAACATGACTGCATACTTTTGCTGAATTTAGCGCCATACACCGCATAATTCATCATCGAACCACCATGACATTCCCTGAACCTTAACAACCAAAATTCCAAGAATCTTATGCTCCCAATGCACCTTACAATATATATACATACATCCTGTTATAATCCTAATGATACCACCACAACGGAGGAGATGTGTAGAAATTCATAACCAACTGCAGAGTTAATAAATCACTGAACATCCCATATTGACTAGAATCATCACCTCATTACGAACCAAATAATGGCAACTGTACTTTAATGTATTTCACATAATCTTATCGCACTGATCTCTGATCCAATAATCTCGTCTCACCCAGTATGAACTGCTCAGACAACAAATCACCCCAAACATGACCAACAGTCTCACAGGATACCACAACGCACCAATAGGCCATAACTCGAACATGATACATAGAGGAATAACTCTGGAAGGGACTACACGACTCACGCAACTAATATGAACTTTCTCAGGAAATAGGAAGTAAAACACAAGAAAATAAATATAGGAACATTACTCAACATCACACTGTTGCGGCGTGCAACCCGATCAAAATAACATACCCATGGCGACGTGCCACCCGATCCACACATAAAATTCACATAAGGAAATATATACGGAGCTGAATTGCTCAGTGTCACAAAATATTGAATATCGATCATAAGCATGCTAAGTGCATAATACCATACTGTGGAGAATGATAAATCCATATGCTACAAAACTCAAGCACAACTGAGGTGCGATATATTTATATATATATATATATATATAAATATATATTCTCTAGATCTCACGAGCTATCCTGGTCACATAACATCCCCGCTATGCGAGACCTGAACATATAGTAAATTATTAAGCCGTTTCGTAACTCACACGGCACAATCATAATATCCCATGAATTTGACGATGACGGAACAACATCTGCTGTTCTAATATCTTTCCATGAAAAAGCACTGTACTGAAATGAACATGCCTCGCTCATACGGAGCCCATAATAATATTTAAATCCATCCACAAACATCGAGTCTACCTTGCTCACACCAAACTATGCTAATAGCTTTTACCTGTGTCCATATTAACCCACTCCCTCTCATAATACACAAGAACAAACAATCATAGCCAGGAAAAACACCCCACAATGCACAATCAGCTGAACTGAACGCCTTCCCGGCATAAATTCTCGAATAAGCAATGTTGCACTTCCTTATACTTAGCTAAATATTCAACCAGTCAGGTGACTACATGTCACACTTATACAATCTTCCCGCGGTCATGCTTCCACAACCTTCCACACAAGGCAACAAGCCTGCATATCCACCACTAGCCACACTAACGCTGTAAGACAAATCAAGAACCCATAACCAGGGTACAAAGCCTCTTCCGCCGAATATTGACCTCAGATGACACTGAAGATAGCACCAGCTCATTCTGAACGTTAAAATCACTTTTTCTTGCTCATCCGAGCTCATGACATCCTTGTTAATACCAAACCGCAAATCTCGATTCTTACTCCCAGTTACGCACTGTTTACTGCACCTAACATGCCAATATGAGATAGCGTCAGAATTACATCATAACTTCTGAACCACTAATAGGGTGAACACTTCATCATATAGAAACCTTTTAGTTACCTCAACTCAAGAGAACCACCACAACACACGAGTGAACTCCCATAACCACAATACATTCAAATCCTCAAGTAGTAGTCTGAACCATCATAAACATTCCAGGATCCGCCAACACCTTACAGGCCATAATACTTGAATGCTTCCAAATAAAATCTATTGCGACAGACGACATGCCTCGTATACACCGGCACAAAACACATGCATAACTTAATCACATCGAAGGAACTGGTCACAGCCGTAAATGTGCCATTTCAACCATGGCTAAACAATCTATCTTCTTTTAACCCTCTTAAATTCCCTCAGGAATAATAGTAACTTCTTTAAACTCATAGCTACTCAATCCTCACTCATCCCGAGTGACCTTAATTCACGAGACCATGCTTCCTAAATCCCACAACCCGTCTCATACCCTCCTGATAATATTTGTACAACCCAGAATTTATTTCTCCCACTCCTCCAATACTAACCTGCATGCTGAAATTAACATGGAGCACTCCAACCATTTTCCCTTTCTCAGAATTATACTGCAAAAGCTCGGCTCTTAATCATACTGCTGCGTGAAACCCTTAAACGCCGCATTCTTATCTTTTGAATTCACTTGGACCGCTATTGAGAGTCACCCACTCTGGCTGGCCCCGAATACAAGCAACTCCAAGGCTCTTCTAGCACATGAACACCCTTTTCAATGAAGCATGTGACTGAGTCACTACCCTTACAACTCGCCTATGCATTAAGCATAAATTCTGAATCTTCCAAAGCCTAACCCTTGTCAAATAGGGCCAACTTTTGCACACATTCATCAAATCCCACGCACGATCACCATTTTACTCCTTTCCCCTTAGCTGAAAATAACTTGTCAACACGCCGAAAATCTGCAACCCTATGATAACACAATCCTGCAACCCAACTGCAGGTGGTGGAACTCTCCCACTTAGCCCAAAGCTACTCCTTGTGCCACTCTAGACACTGCCGAGATCCTTTCTCCTTTGTTAACATGATATTGCTCAACCAATCCGTCCAATTCTTCCAAATTCTCCTGTTAGCACCCCCTAAATACTCGAGTTCCTTATCATCATTCACACATTCTGCCTCCTGCCGAATAGCCACTAAAATCCCTCACAAAAACTTGCCAACCACACGACTGCTAACCTACTCATAGGAGATAACCCACCTATGGAAATCACCAACTGACACCTTCCAACGACGCTGTACAACACACCATCTACAACATCAATATCCCATCCTAAGCTTGTTCCCATTCACCAAATTTACCTGTATGTCCGCTCCTCATGGACATCTACTAAATGCGCGACAATATCTTCTATTTCAAACCAATGTTGTCGCTCCCCCACTTTGCGACTGCTCGACTTCCGATTCTTACACCTGGCCTCCTAGAAATGGAACTACCGCCTACCCTCAATTAAGTATCATTCTTTGTAACTCTTAAACCAATAGATCACCACGTCTTCAAACTCTCCGAAGATCATCTTTTTCTAATTGTCTTCATTATCAACACTTATCCGATACTGAACCACCGCATCTCACGGTCTCTGCCAACCGCATTCTTTAATACTTCTTCACAATACTCATGCCCTTTGCACCCGAAGAAACCATGGCAATGACGAACTTAACACAATTCATTCGATCAAGGACGACGATAACACATCACATGTGATTACTCCACCTTACTTGAAAACACCAATTCTTACTACTTTATCAACCCCAACCAGACCATTCATAATCCAAATTCCTTTTCTCTGCCGAAACCAAAATACCAAAATCTCGAAATCACACTCCGAGAAGACCTCCCTTCAAACCATTCACCAGGACCCAACATATGGGCAAGCGTTCTATCATCATATCGACATCACAGGATAACTAATCATAAACATCATAACAACCTGAGCATAACCTCAAAACTCTCAAAAACACAGCTACTGAGCTGAAACAACATATTACCTTCCCCAGGGCAACAACAATAGCCTCGATCAACTTCATAGGGAGTAACATCCCGCACCGCACCCATAGCACCATTTCAATTCCTCAAATTCCTGATTCATAGCAAGCGCGTCGCGACGCGTAATATTGAGTAGGAATAAACATAGTCATAAGCCTCAAAGGAATCGAATCGCACGATGATGAATCAAGAAGGGAAGTACTCCTACCAGCCATGTAGCCTCTCGAAGATAAGTAAAGACATCTCTGTACCGATCCGCAAGACTCTACCAGAATCGCTCGTGACTCGTGAGACCTAAGGGAACCTAGTGGTCGGATACCATGTTTTCACAACCGAAAATTTATTGAGGTCGTGATGGCGCCGGACACCACCGTCAGGCAAGCCAATCATTACTTAGTTGAAATAGATTCATGTTTTAACATTTTTGAAATCATTATCTTTAACTTGTTACGTAATAACTAAACAAAATTTGTTAAGTAAATACAATGGTTTTAATATTCTATTTATTTTTATAAAATACATCCCATACACATCCAAGAACCCGGTGCCACAAGTACAAGAGCAATTTCTAAGAATTTTACAATTTCTATAAAGCTTGTCCGAAATACAAGTGGACAAGGAAATTAAAATAATGTAATACAATACGAGGGAGAGTCTATCATGTGCGGATCGCCTCCGGATGATGCAGCACGCCTAAGTCTCCAAACTAGCTACATCGCTATGAAGATACCTGTGCAATAAAAATGCACAGCAAGTGCAACATGAGTACAAAAACAACGTGTACTCAGTAAGTCGCCCGCCTAACCTCAGAGAGGTAGTGACGAGAGGTGGAATTAGACACTTGTTAGAGGTTAATTTAGTGTATTCAAGTGTGACATTAAGCACGATTATCATAGGCAATTTATTAAAATCATGAATAAATAATATCAACTCCTTCAACATTTAACACTTTAAATCTTCGTGCGTCAGATGGTGCCTAGAGTTCTTGGAGGAGTGTCACTATATTTTTCTTACTTCGGGTATTGGGGCGACTAGCGAGATTGCTTTAGTCACGTCTCAGGTTTAGAGTAATGGGTTGATCAGTTGTGGCAGCATATGATTTGAGGGTAACCTAGCAGAGTTAGCTTCACTAGCGTGGATTCAGTTTCAGAGATGTTTTGAGGGAGGTTTCACCTCAGTTCCTTTAAGATGTATGCCACACAGTGTTTGAGCAGTTGCGGCAGGGCACTGTGTCACTATTGGAGCATGTCGTTAGATTCAGTGAATTAGCCAGACATGCACTTTGCTTGGTTGCTTCAGTTAGAATATGAGTCCGTGAAGTCATTTGGGAGATTCAGGCATGATATTCGATTCAGCGGGACTCGAGAGTTAGAGTAGGATGCCTCATTTCAGCATGTAGTAGGGATCACTCGCCGGTTAGAGAGCACGTGGGACCGGGAGCGAGAGGACAAACAAGTAAGGGAGAGAGTTCAGGGAGGCAATGAGGCCTCGTCGATCGGAGGAATCTACCGGTCCGTATTATGGAGGCAAGGTACGACACGATAGAAGTTTTGTAGGTCAACCACCTTAGTTTGCATTACCAGCTTCGCATGGGATTTCAGGTATTCATGGGTCTTAGAGGATTCGTATTGTGTGTTTTTCCACAGCCATGTCGGTAGAGAGATTGTTTTTTTTCAGTGTGGAGATGTTAGCCACAGGGTGAGAGATTTTTCCAGGATTCGGGTAGGTGTTTGGTAGCACGGTATTTAGGTGAGTAGAGGGAGCCTAAGAGGAGGAGACCCGATCCATTATTGTGTTTCATATAGTAAAATAGAGGCCGTTGTGCCAGATATCATCACAAGGTATGTTTTGATGTGTTACAAAGGAGCACCAGTTGTATCTCATTATAGTTCTGTTGGCCGGGACTAGTCTCCCTTATTTGTTGTTTCATTTATGAGTAAGTTTCATGTTTTGCACTCTATTTTGTGTTTGCTCCTGTTGGGAGATTCTGAGTAGTAGCCCGTTTCTATCGTTGTTTTATTCATTCTTGATAGTAGCGAAACTGACAGTGAGTCCTTTTTGTTCTTTGTGGTAAGCTTTATGTGATGTTCCAAAATATTTTTCTTACGAGTTATGATTTGATACTCCATCGAGATGTGAGTTAAGTTAGCGTTATGATTTTATTAGCTGAGATGAATTAGTGGAGTAATATTCAATTGGTGTGATATATTTCGGTATTTGATTCAGAGTTGAGGATGAGGTCCTCGTGATATTTGTGATTCGATATGTTTGGACCGGGCTGAGTACCGCACTGGAAATTTTATCTGAATGGTATCCTTGTGATTTGTTCATAAGCTTTGCTTCTTCCTTGTTATATTTCTTTTTGTAAGTCGGTATTGATAGAGAGTTGTCCCTATGGGATTATTTTAAAATTCCTTTCTATGTTTCTATTTTAATATTCAGTCATTTCGTTATGTGTTTCTTTAGTTTAGTTTGCGGGATGTGTGCCCGGTAGTGGTAGTTTTGGCTCGGTGTTTCGGGTGCCTAATAATGAGGTCTTCGTGTTTGTTGCATCATTATAAGTACTATGTGGTTTGGAACCAGAGTTCTTTCAGATGAGGGGCTTATTGCCAATTTTGATTTAATTTCGGACAACTATTGTGATCACAAGTGTTATTTAAGCGTATGTGTGATGTGCTATGTTGTATGGTCGTGCCTTATGGGTGTAGTCATGAGTTGATGCATCTGGTTGATTCTAATGCCGGATATGGATTTAGAAAAGGGTCTTTTGTAAATAAGTAGAGGGTGAGAAATAGAGGTATGAGGGTTATCGGTGGTGATGTGAAGGATATGTTGCGGTTGTGATTGTTTCATCGGGCTTATGTGAGTTGGGGTGATGTGAGATCACCCGCGGTTATGTGTTGGAAGTATACAATCAGTGATTGGATGAGTTCAAAGTGAATATTGGCATGTTTGAGGACGAATGTTTGTTTAAGAGGGGGAGATTGTGACGACCCAAAAGGTCATCCCATATAATTTTAGATAAATATTGTTCCAAGGCCGTGAAAGCCTTCTTTTATCTCACCTCGATATGTGTGCGCAGCCCGGGTGTGTAACCAGGAAGCCGCTAAGTGGAAAATCGATAAAATGATGATTTTGTATAAATTATTTCAGTAAAGTTGACATTTGTCAACATTTTTGGTAAATGAACCCGGACCCGTGATTATATAGTCCCAGAAGGTTCGTAGGAAAATATGGGACTTGGAAGTATGTGCGGAATCGAATTCCGAGGTGCCAAGTCCGAGAAATCAATTTTTGAAGAAAATTGTTTTCTGAAAGATAGAAATATTTTTGAAAATGAGGTTTGATGTGAAACCTGTGATACCGGGCCCGTATTATGGTTCCAGAGCCCGGAATAGGTTCAATATGTCTATTATGTGTTATCTATGAAATTTTGTAAAAAACGGACCTAGTTTGACGTGATTCGGATCATAAATGCAAAAAATTCAAGTTTAATAAGTTTTGAGAATTTCTATAGATTTTGAGGTTTGATTCGATGTTTATGATATTATTTTGGTTAATTAATTGCACGAACAAGTCCTTATGATGTTTTTGAGGTTGTGTGCATAATTTGTTTTGAGCCCCGAGGGCTCCGGTGAGTTTCGGGTAGGTGTCGGAGTGAAAAACTTAGGAAAAATTTGGTGTTTTAGCAATTTTCTGGTGTCTGGTGTTTTACTCTATGTGATCGCATAGGTATAGTTGCGATCACATAGCTTTGAGAAGGGGGATGGGTAGATACCGTGTGCGCCCGCATGTGCACGTTCGCGATCGCATAGGGTGGGGTTAGTAATAATGTGCGATCGCAGGGTCTCTTTCGCGATCGCAGTGCCTTAGAACTCAGCTCTCTATGCGATCAAAACTCCTTCTTCGCGATCGTATAGACCAAAAAGTGCCCAGTTATTTAAATGCCCAAAACAGAATGCTCATTACGGGATTTTGACATTTTCACTACCTTCTTCTTCTCCACACCTCCTTGGGCGAATTTTGAAGAACTCATTCACCATAACCTCTTAGGTAATTGATTCTAACATTGTTTTCTTCCATTTTTTCATCAATATATATTAGATTCTAGGCCTAAAAAATATGAAATCTAGGGTATAAATTGGGATTTTGGGTAGAGTTATGGCTTTTTTAATATTTGGGAATTTGACCTCGTTTTGAGGTCGGATTTAAAACCAAATTGTATATCGAATTTCGTAAAATTTGTCGGATTTCGAGGTGAGGGCCCGATGGTCGACTTTTGGGTCGATTTTATAATTTTGTAAAGATGGAAGTTGTCATAGTTGATTTTGAGCCGTCCGGAGGTCTTTTCGCCCGAGAAGTCCAATTTTGAGTACGTTGTCATCTTTGAGGTAAGTATCTCGCCTAACCTTGTGTGGGGGAACTACCCCTTAGGATTGATTCTTCCTTGTTGATTGTAGTCCGAGTATGCGAGGTGGCGAGTGTGTACTCGAACTTATTTGCAATTAGATTGGCCTTTTAGGATTCTTGGGTTCTTATATTATCTATATATGATTTGTAATTGTTACATTTGAATCCTTGGTTGTTAATTTCATCCCTTCATGTTTAAATAAGAATTATTTGTTTTCGGATTCCTTCGTTGGCAATTTGACCTTACTTGACTTAACTGAATATTCTACTTCTCTCATCATCATGCTATATTTTCTTCCTAGCTTGCCTAGTTGACTATAATTAGTGCCATCTAGCCTTATAGTTGACTAGCCGTAATTGGAATATCTATTCGTTGGAGTCAAGCATACCCGTGAGTCTTACATTGTGATTTATATGACTATTCCCTTAAGTGCTACTTAGGTTTAGTTGTTAGAAAATTATGGTACTGGTATTTCCTTGATGTTGCCTATTACTGGACCTTTGTTGAAGTTGAGTTTAGTCTGTGAAAGTTAACTGTTTAGGTGAGATTGGTTATAGTTGTTTCCCTTGCCGGGATTCTGTGGTTTCTCTTATTATTCCGTTGTTGATGATGTTGTTTGCCTTGTTGACTCCCTTGACGGGATGTTATGGTTTCTATTACTGTATATGTTGTTAATCATATTGTTCGTATTGTTGACTCCCTTGCCGGGATATTGTGATTTATGGTTCATATTGTTGATGTTCCTTGCCAAATTGTTGTCTTGATATTGTTTGGGTGAGGAAGAGTGTAAAAGCATGAAGGGTGATGATGTTCCTTGTTTATGTTATTTAGCACGAGGGGATACTTCGTGCCATGTTTATGTTATTTAGCACGAAGGAATATCCCGTGACTTGTTTATGTTATTTCGCACGAGGGGACATTCTGTGCCATGTTTATGTTATTAAGCACGAGGGGACATTCCGTACCATGTTTATGTTATTTATCACGAGGGACATTATGTTCCATGTTTATATTATTTAGCACGAGGGGACATTCTGTGCCATGTTTATATTATTTAGCACGAGGGGATATTCTGTGCCGTGTTTATGTTATTTAGCACAAGGGGACATTCCGTGTCGTGTTTATGTTATTTAGCACGAGGGGACGTTCCGTGCCGTATTTATGTTATTTAGCACGAGGGGACATTCCGTGACATGTTTATGTTATTAAGCTCGAGGGGAGATTCCGTGCCATGTTTATGTTATTTAGAACGAGGGGACATTTCGTGCCATGTTTATGTTATTTATCACGAGTGGACATTCCGTGCCGTGTTTATGTTATTTTAGCACGAGGGGACATTTTTTGCCATATTTATACATTATTATTTCCGTTGTTCCTGTTTGCTATTTAATGCACTTGTTTAAGAGTTCATATTCTGTTGTGTTAATTTTGATATTCATACCGATATCTTACTGCATTTATTGACAATACATGATGTTCCTCCTGTACGGTATGGCAAGTTGAGTTACAGATTGAGTTCCGACAGATTTATCTTGAGGAAATTATGATTTGGACATTTTATTGAGAAAACATCTTTGGGAAGTTTCGTATTTTGAAAGAAACTAGGTTTATGTAATTCTCTCTTTTAAATATACCTAAATCTACTTTTGGAAAAATATTTTTTTCATGTATTATGACTTGTAGGTGTGGTCGGAATTGAATTTCGGAAAGTTTAGAGTTGATTTGGAATGAAAATTCTCATTTCAGGAGCCTTAATTTGGAATAATAAACTATGATTGGAATCTTGAGTAAACGACCTCCGAATCAGGATTTGAAGGTTCCAACAGGTTCATATGATTATTTCGGACTTGGGCGTATGTCCGAATCAGGTATTGGATAACCCGAGAGCGTTTCGGCGTATATTATGGAAGTTAGCATTTTAGAAAAATTTCATAGATTTTGGGCAAGTGGATTTCAGTGTTGTTGATGTCTGTTTTGGATTCCCAGTATGGGAATAGCTTCTATGGTGATTCTGGAGTTGGGAGTACGATCAGAAGTGAATTCGGATGTCCGGAGGTCATTTTGAAGTCATTCGGCTAAGGATAGAAATTTGAAGGTCTTTGAGAAATCCGATCGGGAGTGGAAATTTTGATATCAAGGTCAGAATGCGATTCCGAAAGTTGGAGCAGGTCCGTAATATCAAATATGACTTGTGTGCAAAATTTTTGGTCAATCGGACGTGATTTGATAGATTTTGGCATCATATGTCGAAGTTGGAAATTTCTAAGTTCATAAAGTTGGGATTTGGGTGCAATTCGTGGTTTCGATGTTGTTTGATGTGATTTGAGGCCTTGATCAAGTCCGCATTATGTTTTGGAATGGGTTGGTATAGTTGGACAGGGCCCCGAGGGGCCTCAAGTGGATTCCGGGTGGTTAACGGATCAAGTTGAAAGTTTGAAGAAGGTTGGAATTGCTGTCATCTGGTGTGACAGCACCTGCGAGGATTTGGCGGCAGGTGCGGCTTTGGCGCCGGAGGTGCGAGAATAGGCTGGCTTTGCTGGGATCGTCGGTTTGATGGAATTTCCGCACCTGTGAAGGAACAAATGCGGTTAATGGGTCGCAGGTTCGACCTCTCGTCACTACCTGTATGAGGTTAGGCGGGCGACTTACTGAGTACATGTTGGTTTGGCACTCATGCTACACGTGATGTGCATATTATTGCACAGATACATTCATAGCAATGTGGAGGATTCGGAGACTTAGGCGAGCTTCATCATTCAGAGGCGATCCGCAGCTGGCAGAGTCTCCCTCGTACTGTATTTATTTTCATTTTTTTATTCCCTTGTCCGATTTGTATTTTGAACAGGCCTTGTGATGATTATATAAATTCTTAGAAATTGCTCATGTACTTGTGACACCGGTTCTAGGATGTGTTGGGATATATTTACTAAAGTGTAATATTTAAACCATCGTTTTACTTAACAGATTTTATTTGGTTAATATGTAATAAAGTGAAAGAAATGTTTTTTTTCATAATTGTTAAAACCAGAAATTTATTTTATTTAATTAATGATTGGCTAGCCTGACAATGATGTCCGGCGCCATCACGACCTTATGGATTTTGGGTCGTGATATCTGCCATACTAAAATGATTTTATTTGCAAAAGTTTTTCATATGAACTGTTGTGTAAAGATTTCCACCAGTTTATGTATTTTAATGGCGAAGGCCCGATGTGAACAAACCGACGTAGAGATGAGTTATTGGTGTTCTCTATTGTATTATGTTTCCTTTCGGTTTGGCTTGTTTTGTTGTCCATCATTCTGTGTATTTTTGTGATGTTTCATGATTGATTTCAGTAATTTCCTTCCGCTTTATACTATCATTGTTGTAAATTATTCCGTGAAATCTTAGATAGATGTATCATTCGGTCATTTATTCATTCATGTTATTTATCTTGTAAACGAGTGGTGTCTTGACTAGTCCTCGTCACTACTCCACAGAGGTTAGGTTTGATACTTACTGGACACCGTTGTGGTGTGCTCATACTACACTTCTGTGCATTTTGTTTGCATAGATCCAGGTTTTGGTTGTCAGTAGCTGTGCGGATGATTTCTGAGGAGACTCAAGGTAACCTGTTGCTTCGTTCGCAGGCTTCAGAGTCACCTTCCTGCTTATTTCAACTGTACTTACTTATTTCTAAACAGTTGTAATAAGATTTGGTAGAAAGATTTCATAGAGCTTATGACTTGTATTTACCGGGTTTTGGGGAAAATGTATACTTAGTCAAGATTTCTATTATCGAGATTGTTAAAGTTTTTTTATTATTGTTATTGTGGTTAAATGTTAGGCTTACCGAGTCCTTAAGACTAGCTGCCATCACGGTACCCAACGAAGTGAAATTTGGGTCGTGACAATAACGAGGGAAACAGTGGAATTAATACCATCGCGGCAAGGGTAAACAGCTATGTTCAATCTCACTTAGTACATAACTTCACATAAAAATCTTCCACTAAAACCTAATACTCAACAATACTCAATATCAAGGAATTTCCACCAACATGGATAACTATAAGGTGAAATTCAAATATTAGTTACGAAAAATCACATAAATCACAATATTCGACTTACGGGCATACTTGACACCAACGTATAGGTACTTGTCACCTCACATATACATTGAACATGATATTCACACATAGAAAATAGGACACAACACCTATTCCCTGAAGCTAAGGTTAAGCCAAACACTCACCTCGGATTCCACGTCCAAACTCAAGCCTAGATTACCGATTTCCCTTTTGAATTTGACTACAATTCACTTGTATCTAGACATATTCAACTCACTAACATCAATAAGTGCCAAACAATTCCATCCCAACGCTTAATTATAGGTTTTACATCATTCTTTCCAAAAAGTCAAAAATCGACCTTGTGCCCCTTGGTCAAAACACGAGGTTCGGACCAAAACCTGATCACCCATTCACCACGAGCCCGAATATGTAATTAGTTTCGAAATCCGACCTCAAAACAAGGTCTAGATTCCAATTATTCAAAAAGCCCTAACTCTACCCAAATCCCAAATTTTCTACCCTTAAGAACATGATTTAGTCCTAGAAATCTAATGGGTGTTAATGGAAAATGAAGAAAATGAGATTAAGAACACGAACCTATGATTTGGTGATGAAATTCCTCATCAAAAATCTCCCATGGTCGGATTCTTTGGAAGGAGAAATGAAATTATGGCTATTTCCCATTTTTTATTATGTTTTAAACCCATGGGCAGACCCTTTACGCGATCGCGAGGAGTCTTCCGCGTTCGCGGAGCATTGAGGCCAAAATACCTACGCGATCGTGATAAGCTTCTCGTAATCGCTAAGGTCTATCCCGCCCTGACCACCGCGTTCGCGGGCCTGGGACCGCGTTCGCGAAGAACAACCAAAGGACTCCCCCAGCCCTCTCCAGTACACTACGCGATCACGACCAAGACCATGTGATCGTGTAGAAGAAACCCTTCCCCAGCCCAGCTTGTGCACCGCGATTGCATGGGTTTTACTGCGATTGCGAAAAGTAAATCCTAGGACACCATAAAAAACAACTGACACGAAATTTTTCTAAGTCCGAAAAACTCTGATACCTATCCGAAACTCACCCGATCCCTCGGGTCTCCAAACCAAACATGCACATTACCCCGAAAACATCCTTCGAACTTACTCGGGCGATCAAATTTCCAAATTAACATCTTAAACAACGAATTTAGCATAGAAATCAAAGAAAAAACTCAAAACTTTCAAAGTTTCAAATTTTACAAATATCGGTCCGAATCAAATCAAACGACCTCCGTTTCATACAAAATTTTACAGACACAACTCAAATATCATATTGAACCTATACCGGGATCGGGAACGAAAATACGGGCCCGATACCATAAATTTCACATTTAACCAAATTTTTAAGAACTCTTATATTTTCAGTAAATTAATTTCTTTCAAAATTTTATTTCTCGAGCATGGGACCTCAGAATTCGATTCCGGGCATACGCCCAAGTCTCATATTTTCCTACGGACCCTCCTGGACCGTCGAATCACGGGTCCAGGTCTGTTTACTCAAAATGTTGACCGAAATCAACTTAAATTTAATATTAAGGCCAATTTAGAATTTAATTTTCCTCAGTTTTCCACACATAAGCTTCCCGGATATACGCCCGGGCTATGCACGCAAAACGAAGTGAGGTAGAAGGAGGTTTTTAAGGCCTCGAAACACATTTTTGACTTATAAAACAAGGGATGACTTTTTGTGTCATCACAGTCATATTACACCCCCATAATTTCTGGTGTTATCGCAGTTTTGCGCTAATAGGCCATGCGTGCGCCTGGTTTTCAAGAGCAATCTAAAACTTTTTGCCATAAGTTCCATAGGAGAAGACCCATTCCACACTCATATCGGTCCATCATCAAGTGTATTCTGCAACTCAATACACCACCTATAAAAGTCTATGGATTATTTGATTAAGAGTTTAATAACTCAGCCTCACATTCCTTGCAGTCTTGCACTATACACAACACCATAGGAAGAGACATAGTTTGATAGTGCATATTTAATCAACTAATGACTTGTTATTACCCATATGAACCTACTTCATAAGATCTCCAATCACATAGATTCAATTACTATCATTGTTGGTACATCTCAAATTGGCAAAAGTCTCAACCCCTCAATGTTTCACTTATTAGTCAAAAGATCCGCCAAATCCTTTTTTGACTACACATAATATGTATAAAAATTATTATCTCTAAGCAATTTCTTTATCACACTATATCTCAAGAGTATTTGTCTACTCTTCCCATTGAAAGATTTATTTTCTTACAATTGCTATTGCACCTCGGCAATCACAATTCATCAACACAAATATTGTCAGCTTATTTCCTAGTAGAATATTCACCAAGAGGTTGCTTAATCGCCCTTATTGCCAGGCAATTTCAATACCATAACACCTCACCAAAAGGTGGTCACACAATCACTAGTGATCTTTTTATCATCTGAATCAAAGATTCAATATCATCATTGCATCCTTCCAATACAATGGAAATTCATATACAAAATACTAACTCATAGTATTTCTCAAGTAAGGCATAAAATCATCTCAAATTAAATAAAACTTGACTTTTGTACAAGTGCCTTTTGAAACATCTTTCAACACATAAGAATTTATTTTTATTGTGTATCTACCATAGTGAAGTATCAAAATAATTTTTTTTAAATATTGAAGTAGCTTTAACTTCTACAAAAATATCCCAAATCAACAGGAAACAAATCATAAATCAACAATTTCTTCATCACCCAAATGACTAAGAGATCCGGAATGAAATAAATTTTTAGAGCAAAAAATACAACATATTTTTTTTATCTATTGATATATTTCTGCCACAACAAATCTCAATTTTGTAAGGCTTAATTACAATAATTATAATAAATATTTTTCCTCATTATTCCCCTTATGATCATGCAGCATAACCGTTGGCAATACATTCTTGACCCCCTCACTTTCAAAAATTTTAGATCATTAAGGAGATAATTTTTTCACAACTCATAAGGAGTTCCATTTTATAAGTAACAAGATAATAATATAGCTTCAACGAAAATATTTTATCTCCGAATTAGAAAATATGTATGTCCAGAGATATCAAATTCTTGACAAAAAGGTCACCAACCTTTTAAATATTATATAAATGTAAATACCAATTATTCTCGTGATCTGAAGCAACATAAACAAATTTTCCTTTTAACATGTCAGGAAATTCTACAACTACCGAACTAAATAATATCACATTGCCTCTTCAAGATGTTAAATGAGAATATTTAAAACACTCTATAACAAGAGAACTACAAAATCAGTGCAGTATCTTTCACTATGCAAAATGGACATACAAAATTATAAGTATAAATTCACATCAACAAATAATGTACAACTATAAAAACATCTAAAATTGAAAGGACATTATAGGTATCATTCTGATGTCAAAATTTATCTTCCATAAGTGGTATTCTCCATAAGGCCATTCTGCAAACTTGAAGTGTAGGTCACATTTTCCAAATTAGAACAATAACTTGGAAAACATCAAATTTCATTCTTCATAATTAAGAAAATATGGAATTATCCTTAAGATTGTTGGAATACATTGGCTATGGAGAATAAGAATAAGCTTGAGGCGTGTCAAGGACACTGTTCTTTGGGCTATTTTTCCCACACAGTGATAAAAAATTAGGCGTATCCCCAGGATTCAACAAGCTCTTCTAGTGCAATGACCACAAAGGTCATCCCGTATATTTTTAGCTAAATTTGTGTTCCAAGGCCGTGAAAGCCTCCTTTTATGTCACCTCGATGTGCGTGCATAGCCCGAGCGTGTAGCCAGGAAGACGTTAAGTGGACAATTGATAAAATGATGATTTTGTATTAGTTATTTCAGTAAAGTTGACTTTGGTCAAATTTTTTGGTAATTATTATGGATAGACTCGGAGCTTTTGTAGACCAAGTCGAGGGACGAGGACATCCTGGAGTAGGATTATACGCTGTTAAGATAAGTAACAGTTTTAATTCTGGCCTTCAGGGTATAAACCTGGAGAATTTGATCTCATGTGATTGTTTGGAGGTGATACCCACACTAGGTGATGGGCGTGTGGGTGTATACCTCGAGGGATTGAAACTTGGTCCGTCCCGTGAGGCCTGATGGCCATCATCTGTGTTTAGGTATTTACTTGTTGTCGAACATGTCTTCCTTCATGTTAGGGATCATGCTGAGGCTTTATTCATGCTCACATTATTTGTACTCAGTCATAGAAATTATTTTACATGTTTACCTTAGTCTATATTATTTGTCTTATATGATGTGATACTTGATATGAGTTGTGTCTCCTTATTTGTTGATGATGGTGAGGCTAGTGAGGTACATGATTGAGTTAGGCCGAGGGCCTGGTTATGAGGATATTGATACCGTAGCGCTTGAGTTGTTCGCGTAGCACGTGAGTTGACCGTGCGGGTCTAAGAATTGATACCACAGGGCGTGTGTTTTGTCTGCATAGCATGTAAGTTGACCGTGTGGATCTATGTATTAATATTATGGCACGTGAGTTGTCCGTGCTTAACACTTGGGCTTTGGGAGCCTCTCCGGAGTCTGTACACACCCTTAGTGAGCGTAGAGTGCTGAGTGTTAAGTGATGAGTGCGAGTGCTGAGTGATGCAGTGATATTTTCTTTTGTTATAGATTTCTTTGTGGAATTTATTGAGATGTGGAATTTAGTTGTTTATTCATGTTTATTGTAAATTGTGAAAATAAATAATTGGATTGTTTTTCTTAGCTCGTCACTACTATTCAGTTACTTAATTAGTTCTGTTACTACTGAGTCGGTTGTACTCATACTACACCCTGCACTTTATGTGCAGATCCAGGTGAGTTAGAGCACGGCGATCGTTGAGTTCAGGCCGGCTATCTTTGGAGACTGCAAAGTAGCTGCCAGCGTCCGTAGGACCTTGTCAATCTGTTTATCATTTCTTCTTTTGAACAGTTAGACAGTTTATAAATCTTAGTTCATAGATTTAGACGCTCATGACTTAGTGATACCCCGATATTTGGGGCTCGCTCCGTAATCTATATTGTTATTATTTAGAGTTGATTTAGCTTATGAGAAATTCATATGTTGGTATTGTTTTAATAAATTCTTAAAATCAATTAGAAGTAATATTTTGGGAAATAGGCTTTCTTTGTAACACGATAGACGCCATCACGACCATGATTTGATTTTGGGTCAGGACAAGGTGGTATCAGAGCCTAGGTACATTGGTCTCACGATTCATGAGTCGGTTTAGTAGAGTCTTGAGGATCGATACGGAGACGTCTGTACTTATCTTCGAGAGGCTGCAGAACCTTTAGGAAATTTCACATTCTTGGATTTTTATCGTGCGTTATGTGTATTGTAGTAACTGACATCTGTTATTTCATTCTCTCATAGATGGTTAGGACTCGTGCTACCGGTCAGGAGGTACAGTCATCAACTCGGGCAACGAGAGGCCGAGGTCGCTGTAGAAGCCGTGGTAGGGGAAGATATATCGTCGGCGTAGCAGCTTGGGGAGCACCTGCAGTTCCCCCAGTTTTCCCCAACCAGGATCCGGTCCCGGAGGTAGATATTCCGACGGGACCAGCCCAGGCACCCCTTGTGCCTATTGTTATTCCGGTCCTTCATAAGGCCTTGGTCAAGATTCTATCAGTATGTACGGGCCTTGCTCAGGCGGCTTCAGCTACTACGACATTAGTGACTTCTCAGGCCGGGGGAGGCATTCAGACTCCTGCCGCCCGCACATCTGAGCAGGTAGTTTAGGGACTTCAGACACCGGGGGCACCTCCAGCCCAACTGGTTGTAGTTGCTCAGGACTATGTAGCTCCCATGATGACAGAGGACGAGCAGTGCAGATTTGAGAGGTTTGGGAGACTCCAACCTCCGTCATTTAGTGGTACCGAGAGTGAGGATGCATAGGGTTTCTTAGACAAGTGTCAGACGATGCTTCGGACTACGGGTATTCTAGAGACTAGTGTGGTCTCATTAACCACTTTCCAGTTTTCTAGGGCTGCACTTAATTTGTGGGAGGCTTACGAGAGACGTAGGCCGGTTGGCGCAGCGCCCCTTTCTTGGCAGTAGTTCTCCACTCTCTTTCAGGAGTAGTTTGTACCTCATTCCCGCAGAGAGGAGCTGCGCAGGCAGTGTGAGCAGCTTCGTCAGGGTGAGATGTCTGTTACACAGTATGAGATGTGGTTCTCTGAGTTAGCTTGCCATGCGGTCGGTTTGGTTCCCACAGACCGAGAGAGGATCAGGAGGTTTGTAGATGGTCTCGGTTTTCAGCTTCGATTGCTTATGACCAGGGAGAGAGTATTTGGTTCTACCTTTGATAAGGTCGTCGACATTGCTCGACATATTGAGATGGTTGGAGGTCCAGGGGGGGCTGAGAGGGAAGCTAAGAGGCCTCGTAGTCAGGGTGGTTTCAGCGATGCTCCTAAGAGAGGTCAGCTTCAGCAGGGTCAGTCATCATTCGGTGCACTGCTAGCGTAGGGTTTTCATCATGCTTCGTCAGCTCAAGTATCATCAGGTAATTCTTTTGGACATCGGGAGCAGCAGTTTCGCCGGAGGAAAGGTTGTTTCAAGTGTGGCGATTTTTGCCACATTGTGAGATATTGCCCTAGGCTGTCGGGTGGGACTCCATATCGGGATACTAGGTCGGTGGCACAAGCAGCAGTTCCTCCACCACCCGTCCAGCCAACTAGGGGCGGAGCCTAGTCAGCTAGCGGTTGCCCAAGAGGGGGAGGCAGATAACTGGGTGGTCAGGCCCGTTTCTACGCCCTCCCAGCCAGACCAGACTCTTTTGCTTCAGACGATGTGATTCCAGGTATGTTTCTAGACTCGTTCTAGGACGAACATTTGTTTAATAGAGGGAGGATGTAATGACGCCGCCAGTCTTTCCGAGAGTTATAGCCTCGTTTGCCCAATTCCTACTTCTTTATGTATTGTTCAGCTATGTTGAGTTGTATCGGGCTGGTAGGTTTGGGTCCGGAGTAGTTTGGAGTGAAATGAGACACCTAGTATCTTAGTAAGAAAGCTAAGTTGGAAAAGTCAATCGCAAGTTGACTAATGAATAATCGAATTCGGATTTGGATTTTTATGATTCAGTTAGCTTCATTAGGTGATTTTAGACTTAGGAATGCGTCCGGAATGTAATAACCCCTATTTTTTTTGTGGTATAGCTATTAGTTGTGAAATGTGGAGAATTAATTTAATTTATAATTAATAGTTCAAATACTAAGGTAGTGAAATTAAAATTATTATAATATATAAGATAGTGTATTAAAATAAGTGGTTAGTAGTTAATTTTGTAATTGTGCTTAAGACTATTAAAGAAAAAGGAGTGGGCCAAGCCCATTCTCTTAAAATGAGTGCTCACACGTTTGACCTAGGGATTTAAAATATTGGTTTCTTGGTTGATTAAGAGATAAAACAATACAGTGAAAATAGCATAAACAATGACAGCGGCAAGAATAGGTTGGAAATGAGTTAGTTGGATAGTTTAGTAGCGAGAATGTTTTGGCGGATAATTTATCAGGTATTGCATTGATTTTACTACAATGGTACATGTTCCATGTAATTGTAGAGAAGTTGATTATTGGAATTTATAGCATGTTGCGAAAAAGTATTTCCTATGTTAATAACAGTTTCGGTTTCTAGTTACTTTAATTAATAGATATAGTGCTTCATGAATGATTAGGTAACAATGAGAAGATACAAATTTATAGTAATGATAATTGAATATAATAGGTATAAAATATACTAGTTTCAACGTGAGTGGACAATTAAGTTTTTTCAAAATTTCAAAATGTTGGATTGATGAACCACTGTATTGTTCTTTTCTATTCTATACTACAGGATTATTATTTCAGGACATCAATATTAGTATTGTTCTGATTATGGATAGATTCGGAGCTTTTGCAGACCGAGTCGAGGGACGAGGATATATCGGAGTAGGATTTTACGCTATTAAGGTAAGTAATAGTTTTAACTCTAGCCTTGAGGGTATAAACCCAGAGAATTCGATATCATGTGATTGTTTGGAGGTGATATCCACGTTAGGTGACGGGCGTGTGGGTGTATACCTCGAGGGATTTAGACTTGGTCTGTCTTGTGAGGCCTAATGGCCATCATCTGTGTTTACATATTTACTTGTTGTTGAACTTTTCTGCCTTCATGTTAGAGATAATGTTGAGGCTTTATTCATCCTCACATCATTTGTACTCATTCATATAAATTATTGTACATGTTTACCTCAGTCTATATTATTTGCTAATATGTTGTGATAATTGATGTGGGTTGTGTCTCCTTATTTGTTGATGATGGTGAGCCTAGTGAGCTACATGATTGAGTGAGGCCGAGGGCCTGGTTATGAGGATATTGATACCATAGCGCATGAGTTGTCCGCGTAGCACGTGAGTTGACCGTGCGGGTCCAGGTATTGATACCATAGCGCGTGAGTTGTCCGTGTAGCATCTGAGTTGACCGTGCGGACCCAGGTATTGATATTATGGCACGTGAATTGTCCATGCTTAGCGCTTGGGCTTTGGGAGCCCCTCCGGAGTCTATACACACCCCTAGTGAGCGTAGAGTGCTGAGTGTGAATGCTGAGTGATGGAGTGATATTGCTTTCAGGTTGCATTTACTTTTGTTGTTGATGCATTTATCTGTTAAATTTCGTTGTGGAATTTACTGAGTTATGGAATTTAGCTGTTTATTCATGTTTATTGTAAATTGTGAAAATAAATAATTGGACTATTTTTCTTAGCTCGTCACTACTATTCATTTGCTTAGTTATTTTTGTTACTATTGAGTCGATTGTACTCATACTACACCCTGCACTTTATGTGCAGATCCAGGTGCGTTAGAGCGCGACGATCGTTGAGTTCAGACCAACTATCTTTGGAGATTGCAAGGTAGCTGCCAGGGTCCGTAGGACCTTGTCACTCCTTTTATCATTTCTTCTTTTGAACAGTTAGGTAGTTTATAAATATTAGTTCATAGATTTAGACGATCGTGACTTTGTGACACCCCGATATTTGGGGCTCGTTCCATATTCTATATATTTAGAGTTCATTTAGTTTATGAGAAATACTGATGTTGGTATTGTTTTATTAAATTCTTAAAATCAATTAGTAGTAATATTTTGTTAAATAGGCTTGCCTTGTAACATGATAGGTTCCATCACGGCCATGGTTAGATTTTGGGTCGTGACAGAGGATCTGATCGCAAGTGCGAAAATCGGCCTGGGCAGAATGTTTTAAAATAAGGATTCTTGGTTCATTTTTTTCATTTCTTCTTTGGCTTAGGCGATTTTGGGAGACTTCAAAGAGAGGATTCCTTTATGCAATATCAAGGTAAGTAACTCCGTCATGCCTCTAAGTTAAATACAAGATTATATGCATGGATTAGGCATGGAAATTGGGAAATCTTAAAGAAACCTAGAAAATGGAAATTTGGATTTTAGCCACGAATTTGAGCATGGAATCGAGAAATTTAACTAGTGGAGCTATGGGTAGATTTAATCTTCGAGAAAATTTGGATTCCGCGTGCGTGGGACCGAGGGCATTTTGGTCATTTCACTAAGTGGGGTTGGAAAATCATATAATTTTGAATTATTGCAAATATTAGAGTATATTTTCATTGGGTTGTCCTTGTTTGGATAGTTTTTGGGCGTTGTGTGTCCGTTTGGAATCATCGGAAGGGTTTGGAGGACAGTTATGGAAATTTCGGAGCGAGGTAAGTCTCCTTTCTAACTTTGTGAGGGGGAATTTCCCCCCTAGGTGAATTAATTAAGTATATTCTATTATCTTCAGGGGCTACGTATGCACGAGGTGACAGGAGTTCGTGCGTAGCTACTATTGTGCCATGTCCGGATAGTCTAGGACCCACTAGCATGCCTTATGTGTTGTGCCTGTGATCCTGCATGTAATATTGAACTGCTAATGTAATCGAAATCGTAATTGAATATCTGAAGAAGACTAGAGTTCATTTTCTTAATCATCTAAAAAAAGAATTGATTCCTCTGTGGATAATTGTATACCTGGTAGGGTTAATGGAATATCATTAAACTTGCCGAATGAGTTTCAATACAAAAAGAGTAAAAAACTATAGCTCATGTTCCTTTAAGAAGAATTTTACCACTTTCCTGAGAAAACATCTCTTTTGATAAAAATATGGATTTATTATGTGGATATATGTATATATGAGCACCTTAGTCGCATGTATGATTCGCGAGCAGGCTAGCCCTATTATTTGCATGTATAAACGTGTCGCATGATCGATTTGCGAGCGGGGCAGATAGATGCATCTGTGGTTCAAGCCGTCCGACCCTTCGGCAGTACATAATTTATTATTTTTGTCCGCGCCGTTCAACCCTCGGCATTGCTTGCGCATGATATTTTCTGCATAGATGCTATGATTTTGCCTAATTACTGCCTGGGATTTTAAGTTTTCAATTGAAATGACAGAAATTTAAAGTTATTAAAAGATTTTGGAAGAAGTTGTTCCTTCAGTTGATTAATTGTTATTTGATCAAATCACCCATGCTGATTAATTTTTATCAATATGGCGAAGATATAAAGTGTTATATGAGAACGGAGATTGATAATGTTATCCCAGTTTTTAATAAATTCCCTAGGATAATCATGCTTAGTGTCGCACATAAATATTCGAAATTGACTATTAGCAAGTGTCTAGTTTTGACCTCTCGTCACTACCTCTCTCAGGTTAGGCGGGCGACTTACTAAGTACACGTTGTTTTTGTACTCATGCTACACTTTTTGTGCATTTTATTGCATAGGTACTTTCATAGCAATATGGAGGATTCAAAGACTTAGGCGGGCTGCATCATCTAGAGGCGATCCGCAACTGACAGAGTCTCCCTCGTACTGTATTTATTTTTCATTTTTAATTTCCTTATCCAATTTGTATTTCAGACATTCTTTGTAATGATTGTATAAATTCTTAGAAATTGCTCATGTACTTGTGACACCGGGTTCTGGGATGTGTTGGGATATATTTGCTAAAGAGAAGTATTCAACCCATTGTTTTTCGTAACAGATTTTTATTTGGTTAATATGTAATAAAGTGAAAGAAAGCGTTTTTCCTAAATGTTAAAACCTGAAATTTAATTCAATTAATTAATGATTTGGGTTGACTGACATTGATATCCGACGCCATCACGACCTTAGGGATTTTTGGTCATGACAACATGGTATTAGAGCGCTAGGTTCCCTTAGGTCTCACGAGTAATGAGAAAGTCTAGTAGAGTCTTGCGGATCGGTACGGAGACGTCTGTACTTATCTTCGAGAGGCTACAGGGCTGTTAGGAGTACTTCCCTTCTTGATTCTTCATCGTGCGATTTGATTCCTTTGAGGCTTATTCCTATGTTAATTCCTACTCAATCTTGTGCGTCGCAAAGTGCTTGCTATGAATCAGCAATTTGAGGAATTGAAATGGTGCTACGGATGTAAGTCGAGATGTTTCCCTGTGTAATTAGTTGGGGTTGTTGTTTTGGCCCTGCAAAAGAATAATATGTTGTTTCAGCTCAATAGATTTGTTTCTGAGATCCTTGAGGCTATGCTCACGTAGTGATGATGCTTGCGATTGGTTGTCGCGCGATGACGGTAGATGATAGAATGCTTGCTCGTATGTTGGGGGTGATGAATGGTTTGAAGGGAGGTCTTCCCAAAGTGTGATTTAAAGATTTCGGTATTTTAGTTTTGGCGGAGGAAAGGCATTATGATTATGAATGTTCCGGTTGGGGTTGATAGATAGTAAGGCTTGGTGTCTTCAAGTGAGGTGGGATATGCACCTGTGACGTGAAGTCATCGTCATTGATCGAATGGAATGTGTTAAGTGTATCGGTGCTATAGGTTTTCGGTTGCGTGGGGTCAGACTATTGAGAAGAAATATTGAAGAATGCGGTTGACAGAGACCGTGAGGTGTGGTGGTTCAGTACCGGATAGGTGTTGATAATGAAGGCATCTAGAGAAAGATGATCTTCGGAGAGTTTGAAGTCGTAGTGATCTGCTGGTTTGAGAGCTACAGAGAATGATGCTGAAGTGAGGCTAGGCAGTGGTTCCTTCTCTAGGAGGCTAGGTGTAAGAAGCGGAAGTCGAGCAGTAGCAAAATGGGGGGAGCGGCTGCATATCTTTGAAATTGAAGATATTATTGCGATATTATTGGATGTCCATGAGGAGCACACGGATTGTAAAGTTGGTAAATGAAATAGGGCGTAGGATGGGGTATTTAAGTCGCAGAGAGCGTGCATTTCAGCGTCGTTGGAAGGTGTCCACGGGTTATTTCCACAAGTGAGTTATCTCCTATGAATAGGTTAGCGGTGGCATGGTTGGCAGGTCTCTGTGAGGGGTTCTAGTGGCTATTCAGTAGGAGGCAGAATGTGTGGATGATGCTACAGAACTTGAATTTTTAGGGAGTGCTAGCAAGAGGGTTTGGAATAATTGGACGGATTGTTTGAGCTATATCGCGTTATCAAAGGAAAAAGGATCTCGACAGGGTCTAGAGTGGTGCAAGGAGTAGCTTTGGGCTAAGTGGGGGAGTCCCACCATCTGCCGTTGTGTTGTAGGATTATGTTATCATTGGGTTGCATATTGTCGGCGTGTTGGCAAGTTATTACAGTTAAGGGAAAGGAGTAAAATGGTGATTGTGCGTGGGATTTGATGAATGTGTGCAAAATTTGACCCTGCCAGGCCAGGGTTAGGCTTTGGAAGATTCAAAATTTTGCTTAAGGCATAGGTGTGTTGTCAGGATAGTGACTCGGTCACGTGTTTCCTTGAAAGGGGTGTTCATGTGCTAGAAGAGCCTTGGAGTTGAGTGTATTCGGGTCCAACCAGAGTGGGTGACTCTCAATAGCGGTCCTAGTGAGTTCAAAAGTCAAGAATGCGGCGTTTAAGGGTTTCAGGCAGCAGTATGATCAAGAATCGAGCTTTTGCAGAGTCATTTCTGAGAAAAAAGAGGATGGTTGGAATATTCTATGATATGTTTCAGCATGCAGGATAGTATTGGAGGAGTGAGAGAAATAAACTTCGGATTGTAGGAAGATTATCAGAAGGGTATGAGACGGGTTGCGGGATTTAGGCAGCATAGTCTCGTGATGAGTGAGGCCACTCGGGATGAGTGAGGGTTGAGTTTGCTATGAGTTGAAGGAAGTTGATATTATTCACGAGGCAATTGAAGATAATTAAAAGCAAATAGATTGATTAGCCATGAGTGAAATGGCATATTTTCGGCAGTGATCAACTCTGCTGATGTGATTAAGTTATGACGGTGGTTTGTGCCGGTGTGTGTGTGGCTGGTCGGTCGTCGTAACAGATTTCATGTGGGAGCATTTATGTGCTATTGCTTGTCAGGTGTAGGCGGATCCCAGAATGCTTATGGTGGTATAGACTACCACTTAAGGATTTGCATGTTGGGTGATTGTGGGAATTCACTCGTGTGTTGAGATGGTACTCTTTAATTGAGTTAAGAAAAAGGTTTCTATATGATGAAGTGTTCACCCAATTGGTGATTCATAAGTCATAATGGAATTCTTGCGCTACCTCATATTGGCATGTTAGGTGCGAGAAGCAGTACATAACTGGGAGTAAGAATTGAGGTTGCAGTTCGGTGTTAATAAGGATGTCATGATGTCGGAAGAGCAAGAAAAAGTGATTTGAAAGTTCAGAGTAAGCTGGTGTTATCTTCAGTGTCACCTGAGATTGATATTCGGTGGAAGAGGCTTTGTATCCTAGTCATGGGTTCTTGATGTGTCTTGTTGCCTTGTGTGGAAGGTCGTGGAAGCATGACCGATAAAAGATTGTATAAGTGTGACATGTAGTCACTTGATGGATTGAAGATTTGGACTGAGTATAAAGAAGTGCAATGTTGTGTATTTGAGAAGTTATGCCTAAGAGGCGTTCAGTTCATTTTGTTATGGATTGTGGGGTGTTTGTCCCGACTATGATGGTTGTTCTTGCATATTATGAGAGGAAGTGGGTTAATGTGGACCCAGGTAAAAGCTATCAGCTTAGTTTGGTGCGATCAAGGTAGACTCGATGTTTGTGGATGGATTTAAATATGATTATAGGCTCCGTATGAGCCAGGCATGTTCATTTCAGTCGAGCGCTTTTCATGGAAAGGTATTAGAACAGCGGATGTGTTCTGTCTTCATCAAATTCATGTGTTATTATGATTGTACCGTGTGAGTTGTGGAACGGATTGATAATTTCCTGTGTGTTGAGGTCCCGCGTAGTGTGGATGTTATGTGAGCAGGATAGCTCTTGAGATCTAGAGTGTGTGTATATATATATATATATTGCACCTCACTTGTGCTTGAGTTTTGTAGCCTACGACTTTATCAGTCTACCCAGGATGGTACCATGTACTTAGCGTGCTTATGATCGATATTCAGTAATTTGTAATAGTGAGAAAATCAGCTCCGTGTATATATCTTCTTATGTAAATTTTATGTGTGGATTGGGTGGCACGTCGCCATAGGTATGTTATTCGGATCGGGTTGCACGCTGCAACAATGTGATGTTGAGTAAGGTTCCTATAATTATTTTCTTGTGTTTTACTTCCTATTTTCTGATAAGAGTTCGTATTAGTTGCGTGAGTTGAATAGTCCCTTCCTGAGTCGTTTCTTATTATCATGTTCGAGTTATGGTCTATTAGCGCGATATGGTAACATGTTAGGCTGTTGGTCATGTTTGGGGTGATTTGTTGTCTGAGCAGTTCATACTGGGTGGGACGAGATTATCGGATCAGGGATCAGTGCGATAAGGTTGTGAAGTGTATATTAAAGAACAAATACCATTATTCAGGTTCATAATGAAGTGATGATTCTAGTCAAGATAAGGTATTCAAGGATTTGTTAACTCTGTAGTTGGGTATGAATTTCTGCACATTTCCGTTGTTGTCGTATCGTCGGCATTATAGCAGCATGTATGTATATTTTTTATGAGGTGCATTGGGAGCACCAGATTCGTGAAATTTTGGCTATTAAGGTTGAGGGAGTGCCATTGTGGTCAGATGATGAGTTATGCGGTGCATGGTGCTGATTCAGCAAAGGTATGTAGTCATGTTCTGGTATATCGTGTGGTGGTTGATACAGTGCTTATATATTGGAACTAGGCCTGGCAAGAGAAAATTCAAGTGTTGGAAATGGATTCCGAGCTTATTATATGGATAAAAGAAGAAATCTTCAGATTTGATCAAGCTAATGTACTCAACTGGGTTGTGGTAGCACGGCCAGGTGCACGAGGTGTTAAACAGTGATATATGATAACTCTAGAGCAGTTCTTGGCACATTCAAGGACGAACGCCGGTTTAAGTGGGAGAGAATATAACGACCCGACCGCTCGTTTTGAGCTATAGCGAGTCGTTCAGCGGTTTGAGGCCGCGAGCAACTTCGTTTCAGTTATTATGACCCGTGGGCATGGTCTGAATTGAATTTTGGGAAGTTTAGAGATGATTTGGAAAGAAAATTCTCATTTCAGAAGGCTTAAGTTGGAAGAATCAACTAAGATTTGAATTTTGAGTAAGCGACCTCCGAATCAGGATTAGAAAGTTCCTGCAGGTTCGTATGATTATTTCGGACTTGGGCGTATGTCCGGATCGGGTTTTGGATAACCCAGGAAGGTTTCGATGCATATTGTGGAAGTCAACATTTTTGAAGAATTTCATAAATTTGGGCTTGAAGTGCATTTCAGAGTTTTGATGTATGTTTGGTATTCCGAGTCTGGGAATAGGTTCGTATGGTGATTCTGGAGTTGGGAGCGCGATCAGAAGGGAATTTGGATTCCCGTAGGTCATTTTTAAATCATTTGGCTAAAGATAGAAATTTGAAGATTTTTGAGAAATCCGACCAGAAGTGGAAGTTTTGATATCGAGGTCGCAATACGATTACTGAAGTTGGAGCATGTTCGTAATGTTGAGTATGACTTGCACAAAATTTGAGGTCAATCGGACGTGATTTGATAGGTTTCGGCATCAGATGTAGAAGTTGGAAATTTCTAAGTTCAAAAAGTTGGGATTTCGGTGCGATTCGTGATCTCGATGTTGTTTTATGTGATTTGAGGCCTCGATCAAGTCCGTGTTATTTTTTGGAACAGGTTGGTATGATTGGACAGGGTCCCAGGGGGCCTCGGGTTGATTCCAAGTGGTTAACAGATCAAGTAGAGAGTTTGAAAAAGGCTGGAGGATGCTGTCATCTGGTGTGACCGCACCTGCGAGAATTTGGCCGCAGGTGCGAGAGTGGGATGGCTTGGCTGGGATCGCAGGTGTGATGGATTTTCCGCACCTGCAAAGGCGTAGATGCGGGCAATGCGTCGCAAGTGCAGATCTGGTTGGAGGAGAAGGAAGCCGCAGGTGCGAGGATCTGATCGCATGTGCGAAAATCGGCCTGGCTGAATGTTTTAAAACAAGGATTCTTGGTTCATTTTCTTCATTTCTTCATTGGCTTAGGCGATCTTAAGAGGCTTCAAAGAGAGGATTCCTTCATGCAATCTCAAGGTAAGTAACTCCTTCATGCCTCTAAGTTAAATACAAGATTATATGCATGGATTAGGAACGGAAATTGGTAGGAAATTGAGAAATCTTAAAGAAACCTAGAAAATGGAAATTGGGATTTTTAGGCACGAATTTGAGAATGGAATGTACAGTAAATTGTATATTTGAAATAGTGGAGATATGGGTAGATTTTATCTTCAAGAAATTTCGGATTCCGGGCACGTGGACCCGAGGGCATTTTGGTCATTTCACTAAGAGGGGTTGGGAAATTATATAATTTTGAATTGCTGCAAATATTAGAGTATATTTTCATTGGGTTGTCGTTGTTTGGATAGTTTTGGGGCATTGTGTGTCCGTTTGGTGTCATCGGAAGGGCTTGGAGGCCGGTTATGGAAATTTCAGAGCGAGGTAAGTCTCCTTTCTAACTTTGTGAGAGAGAATTGTCCCCTAGTTGAATTAATTAAGTATATGCTATTATCTTCGGGGGCTACGTACGCACGAGGTGACGGGAGTCCGTGCGTAGCTACTATTATGCCATATCCGGGTAATCTAGGACCCACTAGCATGCCTTATGTGTTGTACCTGTGATCTTGCCTGTAATATTAAACTGCTAATATAATTGAAATCGTAATTGTATATCTAAAGAAGACTAGAGTTCATTTTCTTAATCACCAAAAAGAGAATTGATTCCTCTGTGGATAATTGTATACCTGGTAGGGTTATATTATGGAATATCATTAAACTTGGCAAATGAGTTTCAAAGCAAAATATTTAAAAAACTATAGCTCGTGTTCTTTTAAGAAGAATTTTACCACTTTCCCGAGAAAACTGCATTCTTGATAAAAATACGAATTTATTATGTGGATATGTGTACATATGAGCACTTGAGTCGCATGTATGATTCGCGAGCAGGCTAGCCTTATTATTTATATGTATAATCGCGTCGCATGATCGATTCTCGAGCGGGGCAGATAGATGCATCTATGGTTCGAACCGTCCGACCCTTCGGCAGTGCACAATTTATTATTGTTGGTCCGCACTGTTTGACCCTCGGCATTGCTTGCGCATGATATTTTTCTGCGTAGTTGCAATGTTTTTTCCGGATTACAGGCCTCTCATTTTAAGTTTTCAATTAAAATGACAGAAATTTCAAGTTATTAAAGGATTTTGGAAGTTGTTCCTTTAGTTGATTAATTGTTATTTGATCAAATCACCCATGTTGATTCATTGTTATTAATATGACGAAGATATAAAGTGTTAAATGAGAATGGAGATTGATAATGTTATCCCTGTTTTTACTAAATTGCCTAGTATAATCATCCTTAGTGTCACACTTAAATATTCGAAATTGACTATTAGCAAGTGTCTAATTTTGACCTCTCGTCACTACCTCTCTGAGGTTAGGCGGGCGACTTACTGAATACACGTTGTTTTTGTAATCATGCTACACTTGTTGTGCATTACAGGTACTTTCATACCTTCTTCTTCTCCACACCTCCTTGGGAAAAGTTTGAAGAACTCCTCCACCATAACCTCTCAGGTAAGTGATTCTAACATTGTTTTTGTGGGAATTTGACCTCGTTTTGATGTCGGATTCAAAACAAATTGTATATTCGGGCTCGTATCGAAATGGGTAATCGGATTTCCTAAAAATTTTCGGGTTCCGAGGTGCGGGCCAGGGGGATTGACTTTTGGGTAGATTTTTATAATTCTGTAGAGATTGAAACTTTATTGTTCGGAATAGTTCCTTATATGTTTTATGTGTATTTTGACGTTGTCTTAATTGATTTTGAGCCGTCCGGAGGTCTTTTCGCCCGAGAAGTCAAATTTTGAGTATCGGGTTGTGGTCTTTGAGATAAGTATCTTGCCTAACCTTGTGCGGGGGAACTACCCCTTAGGATTCAGTCTTCCTTGTTGACTGTAGTCCGAGTATGCGAGGTGATGAGTGTGTACTCGGGATTATTTTCAATTAGATTGGCCCTTTAGGATTCGTGGGTTCTTATATTAACTGTGTATGATTTGTAATTCTTACATTTGAATCCTTGCTTGTTAATTTCATGCCTTTTGATGCCAATCTAGAATTTATGGTTTAATATGTTATATGCTCTACATTGTATGTGTGTTAACGATAAAAATACACTTTTTATGTGAATAATATAGTCTATTTCATGTGTAGGTGAGTTAGAGTGGAAACCGAGCTAAATTGATGCAAATACATCAAAAATACGCTCAAGAGGTGAGGAGGAGTGCACCGGACTATAGCCGGGCGCAAGAGCCCAAACGCCTGACCCTGCCTGGCATTAGCCAGGCGTTAGAGCTGAAACGTCAACCTTAGCCTGGCATTAGCCAGGCGTTAGAGTTGAAATGCCAGCTTTAGCCTGGCGTTAGCCAGACGCCAGGGCCGAAACACCAGGCCCCTGTTCCGGTTAATTCCGAGTTTTGACGAGTTTAAGTGTTTCCCGGTTGGAATAGAAGTCTCCTACTCGTTTAGGGTTTTTCCAAAACATAGAATAGACTTCTAAAACACAACTTTAGAGATTCGGAAGGCATAGGAAGGATTCGAAGAGAGAAAACCATTGAAGTGACAAAACATTGATTTTTACATCTTTTATTCATTACTTTGTATTTCAATTATGCAATATCTTTTAGGTGTGATTCTTATGAACACGAGTAGCTAAATTCTTTAATATAGGGTTGGTAGAACCCGTTGGGGATAAACTTATTGTGTTATTAATATAGTTTTGATTGGTTGATTGATTTATCTCTATTTGTTCAACTACGTTCTTGTTGTGGTTGATTGAAAGGGCCCTCAATTAGTTTTTCCTATTTATTATGTATCTACTTGAGAGAGAGTGAATATTTATGTAGTTATTTGGACAACATCACTCCCGGAGTATAGAAGAAAGTCATAGCCGAAGGTTTAGAGGTTGGATTAGAGATAACGATACCTCGGGTGCAATATAAAGTGAACCGTAATGCAATCTAGCTAGCGTAACTTGAGAGAGTGCGTCTAGTAAATTATCATAATTACTTGAGAGAAATTTATGGTAGATAGAGTGTTCATGATTGATAGAGACAACTAACCACACTATAAAGTATCCGAGAAGTAAGTTCACCAACGGGGGAAACTATAACCTTAGACCTTTATCATCATTGTTTACAACACATTGTTAGTAATTGCTAGTTATTATTATTGTCAGTAGAATTAGTAAAACATCACCAATTTATATTAAAAAGTCTTGAGAGAATTCATCGAGTAAAAGTTGCATATTCTAAAGACTTGATTGATACGTAAATTCCCTGTGGGATCGACTATGGGTATAACACCCCGGATTATATTTGCAACGCCCGTTTAGTCATTTATTAGACATAGTTGAGCGTGATCAAATTTTGGCGCCGTTGCCGGGGAATTAACGGTATTATCAATTGAGTTGGAAGAAATACAAAATTCTGAAATATAGTCAATTTTCTTTAAAACTTTCATTTTCACATAGAAAGTTTAACGTTTGCTAAGTGTTGCAGGTGCATTCCTAGAAACTCATTGAGGATTGGTGAAGTAATTGAAGCCTTATCAGACCCTTAAAAATTCTTCAGGACCATAAACCGGACCAATCGGAAAAGCAAACATCAACCACAAATTGAACAAATTGAAACAGACATGGAAGATGCACATAACCGGAACAATCATGGGGATGATGTGGTAGACCCAATCGCTCAAATAGGGGCAGAGGCTCCTTTATATGACTGGGCACAAACCACAGTGGAGAATTTGTCCACAGCGATACTGGTTCCTCAGATACAGGCCGAGTCCTTTCAGATAACAAATAATATGTTGCACCTATTGCAGAACAAAGGGCTATTCTCAGGGTCATACATTGAAGACCCCCAGCAGCACTTGAAAAACTTCCTGTCAATATGCAAAACACGGAGTCAGCCTAACATTACTGAGGAGGCAATAAAATTGTTGTTGTTTCCATTCTCAGTGACTGGTGCTTCCCAAACTTGGCTTAACTCACTCCCCATCAATTCCATTACCATATGGGAGGAGTTAGTCAAACAGCTCGTGAACAAGTTTCACCACCCAACAAGACTGCTCAAGAAATTGATAAAATTTTGAGCTTTAGACAGAAAACAGTTGAAACATTGCAAGAGACATTGGAACGATTTAAGTGTATGCTGGTTATCTGTCCACATCATGGCATTCCATGGCAAATTTTGGGGTAGCATTTCTACATGGGTTTGGCTGATATTATGAAAGAAAATGTTTATGCTTCGGCTGGTGGAGCATTCCTGAGCAAAACATGGAGAGAGAGTCAAATATTGCTTGATATAATGGCAAAAAATTCAGGGTGGACAAAAGGAATGCACCAATTACTCCTGTAGTTAATTCAGTTCAATTTGATCCATCAAATACCATTGCAGAGAACGTATCCACCTTGATAACACAAATGAGTATACTTACTAAGAAGGTGGAAGAATCGGGACAAAAACAGCAGGTACACATCGTTCACACAACCAATGGGGGCTTATGCACATCTTGCATTAGTCAACCACTTGGTAATCAATGGAATGGAGAATGTCATCACCCTCCTTATCCAGAAAATATGAATTATGTGTCAAACTATGGAAGCTAGAGACAAGGAGTGCAGAACTAGGTCAGCAAGTTTAACCATATAGACCACCTCACCAACATCAGAACAGTGGAAATATGGGGGTCAGGGGACCACAAGTTAATGCAGCACAGTATCAGAGGCCACAAGGTTACACCCATCAGAATCAACAACAATCACACTACCCTCCTCAGCAACAAAAAGGGGGAAGGCAAGAAGATGGGTTTGCCAGGTTAGAAGCTACGATGCAGCAGGTAATTGGGTCAAATGCCAAAATCAGTGCGAGAGTACATGTACATGATGCAACTACTAAAATTATTGAAGTACAGTTTGGACAGATATCTATGGCAGTGAACAATCGTCCTCCTGGAACTTTACCTGCTGATACTCAGGTAAATCATATTGACCAAGTCCCAAGGAAGCTGATGGTAGTGACTCTTCGCAGTGGCAGAGAACTAAATTTGGAAATGGAAAGAGCTCATGAAAGCAGACAGGCCGAGACACTGGTACCCAGGCCGATTGAACTTGATAATTCAACAAACTTGACCAAGGCAACAGTGCAACCTAGTGAAGAAGAACCCAGTGCATAGAGTGAGACTGAAAAGGAAGTGGAGATGAATCAAAAGCCGGTAGTTGAGGTGGTGGCTGAGAAAGAAAAGTCCCAAATCACTGGGAAAAAGAGACCGCCAGCTCCATTCCCTCAGAGGCTGGCTAAATACCCAAAGGATGAACAATACAAGAAGTTCTTGGACATGCTAAAGTAGATATAGGTAAATATTCCATTGATTGATGCATTGAAAGAAATGCCTGGGTATGCTAAAATGATGAAGGAATTAATGTCTAGAAAAATTGACCTCCAAGATCTAGCTATTGTCACCCTTACTCAGACTTGTAGTGTGGTGGTGACACATCTTATTGCTGAAAAGCTGTTGGACTCAGGGAGCTTTACAATTCCTTGTACCATTGGCAACTTCTCTTTCGCCAAAGCTCTATGTGACTTGGGGGCCAACATTAAAAGACTGGGATTGGTAGAGCCAGGCCCACCTCCATGTTGCTGCAACTTGCTGATAGGACGGTGAAGAGACCGTCGGGTATTCTGGATGACGTCTTGGTGCAAGTAGGGAAGTTTGTATTTCCTGCTGATTTTGTGATATTAGACTGCAAGGTAGATGAGGAAATTCCCATAATCTTGGGAAGGCCATTTTTGGCCACAGGCAGAGCTCTTATTGATTGTGAGACTGGTGAACTTAAGATGAGGCTCAACAATGAAGAAATCACTTTCAACGTGCATAAGTCTATGAGGCGACCTACTAAGTTCGCCAACTGCTCTCTTATTAATGTTGTGAAGGTGCTCCCAGAAAAAGATGATGCTTTCCTGACTGTTGGGAACCCTTTGGATGAATGTTTCACGAATCTGGATGATATGAATGGTGAAGAACTAGCAGATTTGGTGTTAGCACTTGAGGAAAAAGAGGTATGGAAATAGGCTCTCGTGTTTGATTCACTAAACGTTGAGGAAAGAGAGAACCCCCCGGCCGAGCCATCGATTGAAGAACCACCCAGTGTCATTATTGTTGAGGATGTCGGTACTCACTCCAACCATTGTTTCACATTATGCTGGGATGATGATATTCAAATAGTGTTATCCGAACCACCTAATGAGCTGAGGGACAAAGAACAAGATGCATACATTCTTGAATTCTTCCTGCTAGAAATTACGGAGTATACATTTTGTCGAAAGGCCAAGAAGCACAGATTAGTACATGATTTTATTGGGCCAGGCAGATTTGTTCCACCACCCAATAAGCATGATCATAAAGCAGAATCAAAAATTGAGGTTCAATTCATATGTTCAAAGTGGAGGCATAAAATGATTAAAGCAGGTGCTCAAAGGAGCATGAAAGCGAGATCACTGGAAAGGATGTCAACACTATTGGACCAGGGAGTTTCTTACACCTTACTTTTATTTCTTGTTTTGTCCATATGTGATGAACTGAGGACACTGCATGATTTAAGTGTGGGTTGTTGTATATATTTGTTGTGTTTAGTGTGCTTTCTTGTTAATAAGTTTTTATTTTAAAGTAGAACAAAAGAAAAAAAAATAAAAAAAAAAATTAGAAATATATGGACTTTTCCTGATGGTGGATGTCCTAGATAGTTTTCTTGAAGGAAGTAAGTCTAAAAAAATACCAAAAAGATTTTTGTTTTAGGTAGTGTAGTAATTCCCTCTTGGTTTTTCTTTGGACCACGGTTCTTTTCCAAGGGTTTTTAATTGAACGGGGTGTAGGTAGTTTTCAATTTTTTTAGGATTATGAATCACATGGATAAGAGCTTAATAGTAGCAATATCTTGAAACGTTCTAATACCTTGAGAATAGTCAGTACTTTGGTTGCGACGTTTAGGCTCAATTTTTGACTCCAGGATAAATACCTTAAATAATGAATTCTTAAGATTTGCTTAACTGCTTTGACTGGAGTGTCGTGATTGATCCAATTCATAGTGAATTATGTGCCATGTGTGTGTGAGATTTGTATATTATTATGTGCATTGCATTTGATGTGTAGAACTTGCCCCGTGTGTGTGCAAAGCGAAATAGAAGTTGTGTTCAGTCTTGGAAGTGATATAGGCATTTCTTTGTTGAGCCAGTTATCTATATTGTACCCACCTAATTGTTTTGTATCATCGTTAACCCCGTTGAGCCTATAATCATGTTTCTTTGGCAACCACATTACAAGCCATATCTCTTTGTTTGAATCGATCATATATTTGAAGCTTGTCACCTCTCGTAAGCACTGAAAAAGTAATGGAATATGGAAAAGTTAAAGTGTGGGGTGGTAGGTTGGTTTGTAAAATATTGAAATAAGGAGAAAGGTGCACGTTTGAAAAAGTAAGAGTCACTTGAAAAAAAAACAGAAAAAGAAGAAAAGAAAGGAAAAATAAATAAATACAGTATAAACAGTTGTATTGCTGTGAAAGAGAAATATATGTGGTGACTCTTAATGTAATTGTTCTTAAAGAAGTATGGGGTAATAACATTGATGTGAAGGTGGAGTTTGGCTTAATATAAGTTTGAGGTTGAATGCGAAAGTATATATATTAATGTGCTTAGGGAGGTGTAGTCACTCTTATATCCAAATGCATCCTACCCGTCCCGCAGCCTAAATTACAACCAAATTAAGTCCAACTTGATCCTAGACTGAATGAGCTCGATTAGTAGAGTAGTACCCTACGGGCAATCTTGTGGTGCATCTTTTGTGGCATATGAATGTTATTTCTCAGAGTGAGTGAATTCTTTCTATCTGAACTTCCTATTTTCTTAAATTTCATTGTGTGTGGGACTAACTCTTGAATTTGGTGAGGGCACATGATTCACGAAGGAAAGGTAATTTGTTGACCTATAAGTTAGAGTAGTGAGTGGATTGTGAATAAGGCATGGTATTTGTGAGTCGATTATTGAGGCGAGGATGTCACACCTTTGTGCCTGAACTATTTTAAATATTCTTGGTATAACGTGTTAAGAGATTTTATTAATAAGTTATGTACATGAGTGTAGTGTGATTGCTCGAGGACGAGCAAATGTTTAAGTGTGGGGTATTGATGCAAGGCTAGAATTCATGGTTTAATATGTTATATGCTCTACATTTTATGTGCGTTAACGATAAAAATACACTTTTTATGTCCATAATATAGTCTATGTCATGTGTAGGTGAGTTGGAGTGGAAACTGGGCTAAACGGATGCAAATACATCAAAAATACGCTCAAGAGGCGAGGAGGAGTGCACCGGGCTATAGCGGGGCGCTAGAGCCCAAACGCCTGACCCTGCCTGGCGTTAGCCAAGTGTTAGAGCTGAAACGCCAGCCTTAGCCTGGCGTTAGCCAGGAGTTAGAGCTGAAACGCCAGCCTTAGCTTGGCGTTAGCCAGGCGCCAGGGCCCAAATGCCAGGCCCCTATTCCGGCTAATTCCGAGTTGTGACGAGTTTAAGTGTTTCCCGGTTGGAATAGAAGTCTCCTACACGTCTAGTCTTTGTCCTAAACATATAATATACTCCTAAAACACAACTTGAGAGATTCAGAAGTCAAACAAAGGATGCCTCATTTTAGCAAGTAGTAGGGATCGCTCGCCAGTTTCAGAGCGTGTGGTACCGGGAGTGAGAGGACAAAAAAGATCAGGAAAGAGAATTCAGGGAGGCGAGAAGGCCTCGTAGACCGGAGGGATATACTGGTCCTTATTATGGAGGCAGGGTGCGATACCATGGAGGTTTTGTGGGTCAGCCAATTCAGTTTTCATCACCAACTTCACATGGGATTTCAGGTACTCATGGGTCTCACAGGATTTGTATTGTACGTTTTCCACATCCACATCGGCAGAGAGATGGTTTTCAATGTGGAGATGGTAGCCACAAGGTGAGAGATTGTTTCAGGGTTCAGGCAGGTGTGTTATAGCAATGTATTCAGGTGCGTAGAGGGTGCCCAAAAGGGAGACCCATTGATGTGTTCATATAGTAACCTAGAGGCCGTTGTGCCAGATATCATCACCCAGGTATGTTTTGATGTGTTATGGAGGAGCACCAATTGTATTTCATTTTAGTTCTGCTGGTCGGGACAAGTTCCCTTATTTGTTGTTTCATTTATGGGTGGGTTTCGTGTTTTGCATTCCATTTTGTGTTTGCCCCTGTTGAGAGATTCTATGAGTAGTAGCCCGTGTCTTTCATTGTTTTATTCATTCTTGATAGTAGTAAAACTGGAAGGGAGTCCTTATTTTTCTTTGTGGTAAGCTTTATATGATTTTCCTGAGTATTTTGTTTACGAGTTGTGATTTGATACTCCATCGAGATGTGAGTTCAGTTAGCGTTATGATTTTATCAGCTGAGATTAATTAGTTGAGGAATTTCAATTGTTATGATACATTTTCGGTATGTGATTCAGAGTTGAGGGAGAGGTCCTCGTGATAATTGTGATGCGATATATTTAGACCGGGCTGAGTACTGCGGTGGAAATTTTTATCAGGATGGAATTCTTGTGGTTTGTTCATATGCTTTGCTTCTTCCTTGTTATATTGCTTTTGGCAAGTCATTATTGATAGAGAGTTGTGCCTATGGTCTTGTTTGATAGTCCCTTTATAAGTTTCTATTTTCATATTCAGTCATTTGGTTATCTGTTTCTTTAGTTTAGTTTGTGGGATGTGTGCCAGGTAGTGGTAGTTGTGGCTCGGTGTTTCAGGTGCCTAATAATTAGGTCTTCGTGTTTATTGCATCATTATCAGTACTATGTGGCTTGGAAACAGAGTTCTTTCATAAGAGGGGCTTATTGCCAATGTTGAGTTAATTTCGGAGAACTATTGTGATCACAAGTGTTATTTGAGCCTATGTGTGATGTGCTATGTTGTGTGGTCGTGCAGCTGGTTGAGGCTAATGCCGGACATAGATTTAGAATCGGGTCTTTTGTAAATATGTAGAGGGTGAGAAGTAGAGGTATGAGGCTTATCGGTGGTGATATGAAGGCTATGTTGTGGTTGTGATTGTTTCATCGGGCTTATGTGAGTTGGGGTGACGTGGGATCACCCACGGTTATGTGTTGGAAGTATACAATAAGTCATTGGATGAGTTCAAGGTGAATCTTGGCACATTCGAGGTCGAACATTTGTTTAAGAGGGGGAGATTGTGATGACACAAAAGGTCATGCCATATATTTTTAGCTAAATCTGTGTTTCGAGGCCGTGAAAGCCTCCTTTTATATCACCTTGATGTGCGTGCACAACCCGGGCGTGTATCCGGTAAGCCGTTAAGTGGAAAATTGATAAAATGATGATTCTTTATTAATTATTTGAGTAAAGTTGACTTTTGTCAACATTATTGGTAAACGAACCCGGACCAGTGATTTGACGGTACCAAAGGGTCCGTAGGAAAATATGGTACTTGGGCATATACCCCAAATCGAATTCCGAAGTGCCAAGTCCGAGAAATGAATTTTTGAAGAAAATTATTTTCTGAAAAATATAAAGGTTATTGAAAATGAGATCTGATGTGAAACCTATGATACGGGGCCCGTATTATGGTTCCGGAGCCCAGAACAGGTTCAATATGTCTATTATGTGTTATCTGTGAAATTTGGCAAGAAACGAACTTAGTTTGACGTGATTCAGATCATAAATGGAAAAATTGAAGTGTAAGAAGTTTTGAGAACTTCTATAGATTTTGAGGTTTAATTCTATGTTTATGATGTTATTTTGGTGATTTAATTGCACGAACAAGTATGTATGATGTTTTTGAGCTTGTGTGCATGTTTGGTTTTGAGCCCCGACGCTCGGGTGAGTTTTGGGTAGGTGTTAGAGAGAAAAACTTAGGAAAATATGGTGTTTTGGCAATTTTTTGTTGTGGCTATTTTACTCTATGCGATCGCATAGGTATAGTTCCGATCGCATAGCTTTGAGAAGGGGAATGGGTAGATACCATGTGCGACCGCATGTGAACGTTCGCGACCGCATAGGGTGGGGTCAGTAATACTATGCGATCGCAGGGTCTATTTCGCGATCGTGGTGCCTTAGAACTCAACTACCTATGCGATCGCAGCTCCTTCTTCGCGATCGCATAGACCAAAGAGTGCCCAGTTATTTAAATGCCCAAAACAAAATGCTCATTATGGGATTTTGACATTTTCACTACATTCTTCTTCTCCACATCTCATTTGGCGAATTTTGAAGAACTCTTTCACCATAACCTCTTAGGTAAGTGATTCTGACATTGTTTTCTTTTATTTTTCTTCAATATCTATTAGATTCTTGGCCTAAAAACATAAAACCAAGGGTAGAAATTGGGATTTTGGGTAGAGTTAGGGATTTTTGATTATTTAGCAATTTGACCTCATTTTGAGGTCGGATTGAAAAAAGTAATTGTATATTCGGGCTCGTATCGGAATGGGTAATCGGATTTCGTAAATTTTTTCGCGTTTCGAGGTGCGGGCCCAGGGTCTCAACTTTTAGGTCAATTTTTATAATTTTGTGAAGATTGAAACTTTATTGTTCGGAATAGTTCCTTATACGTTTTATGTGTATTTTGAAGTTGTCTTAGTTGATTTTGATCCGTCCGAGGGTCTTTTCGCCCGAGAAGTCCAATTTTGAGTACCTGGTTGTCGTCTTTAAGGTAACTGTATTGCCTAACCTTGTGTGGGGGAACTACCCCTTAGTATTGAGTCTTACTTGTTGATTGTAGTCCGAGTATGCGAGGTGACAAGTGTGTACTATGACTTATTTTCACTTAGATTGGCCTTTTAGGGGACATTCCGTGCCATGTTTATGTTATTTAGCACGAGGGGACATTCCATGGCTTGTTTATGTTATTTAGCACGCGGGGACATTTCGTGCCTTGTTTATGTTATTTAGCACGAGGGGACATTCCGATCCATGTTTATGTTATTTAGCACGAGGGGACATTCCGTGCCATGTTTATGTTATTTAGCACGAAGGGACATTCCGTGCCATGTTTGTGTTATTTTGCACGAGGGGACTGTTGGTCCCAAACCGCACACGCAAGTATACGTGGTCGTAGCAAGTAATATAATGTTAAATCGAATGTCAAACCCATAGGGACTTTCTTAAACTACTTATTGAATCACTCTAATCGCTATTTAATCGAGCCAAAACAAAATCCAAGCATATAACTAATTTTTTCTATGATTATATGAACTAATTATCAAGTAACGATAACATTGTTGTGTATTCAATAGAGACAAATATTCCAGGGTTGTGATCAATTCACCATTCATATTGCATTCTAATTAACTCTATCTTTAATATAATTCACTCGTGGTTGTTAATTAATCGATAATTGCTCTCGTAGCCTTCTCCCGAAGTACTACTCGCCTATTCTCAATAGATTAACGCCTATATTCCTATGAAATTAATCTATTAGAACGCAGTAAGATTTTGATGTTTCATTAAGCACGGTGACTAGGTATATTCCTATCCTAACCACAAATCCGCTCCCCTGAAGGGTTAAGATCGCGCTCTCTTCAATTATTCTCTAATCTATATACGGCTTTCCCAAGAATAACATAGATAATATATAGAACCAAATTGCTGGCCAAACAATTAAGCAATTAAAAGCAGAATTGAAGAAACAATCATATATTGAGCGAATTAAAATCAAGGTTAAGTTAATATCGAATAACAATATTTATGGCTAAACCACAACCCTAGAACAATGGGTGTTTAGCCACTCATACTAGACTTAAACAATTGCATCAATGGAAAATACTAGATTAAGATGAACAAAACTGATAATTATTTGCTTCTTCAATGATCTTGTGTGTATATTCTCTCAAAAATGGCATCCCCCTTTCAAAGTTGTGTTATTGGGTCTATTTATATGTTTGGGATAAATCCTAAACGTGTAGGAGACTTCTATTCCGACCGGGAAATAAAACCTTTAAAACTCGGAGTTGACAAGACCAGGCACCCACGAGTTAAGCCCCAAACTCCCCCTTAACGCCGGGGCAGGCCTAGAGTTAGGGGTCTAACGCCTGGCTAACGCTAGGGTCACCCTGGCCTTAAGGGCCAAATGCCCGGGTATTACCCGGGTCACTCCTTTTCGACTCTTGAGCGTATTTTTTATGTTTATGCACCCATTTAGCTCAGTTTGCATCTCCAATTCACCTACATATGAAATAGACTCCATTATGCACATATAACGTGTATTTTTCACAAAAGCACATAAAATGTAAGGTATATAATGCTTAAAACTATGAATTCTAGCCACGCATCAGGGACATTCTGTGCCATGTTTATGTTATTTAGAACGAGGGTACATTCCGTGCCATGTTTATGTTATTTCGCACGAGGGGACATTACGTGCCGTGTTTACGTTATTTTAGCACGAGGGGACATTCCGTGTCGTATTTATGCATTATTATTTCCGTTGTTCCGGTTTGTATTTTCTGCACTTGTTTAAGAGTTAATATTCCGTTGTGCTAATTTGGATATTCATACTGGTCTCTTACTGTATTTATTGACGATCCTTGATGTTCCTCATGTACGGTATGGAAAGTTGAGTTGCGGACTGAGTTCCGACAGATTTATCTTGAGGAAATTATGATTCGAGATTTTATTGAAAAGTATTATTGAAAAGCAACGGTTTCAAAATGATTATATTTGAATGACTTTTACATCGAAGGTGTATTGGAAAAGCACAAGTCTTGCCTAAAATGATATTTGGGAGTCATTTATTGGGAAAACATCTTTGGGAAGTTTCATATTTTGAAAGAAAATATGTTTACATAATTCTCTCTATTTAATATACCTATATCTACTGTTGGAGAAAGTATGTTTTCAAAGGAAACTCTTCCATACTAAAATGATTTTATTTGCAAAAGTTTTTCATATGAACTGTTGGTTAAAGATTTCCACCAGTTTATGGATTCTAATTGCTAAGGCCCGATGTGAACAAACCGACATATAGATGAGCTATTGGTGTTTTCTATTGTATTGTGTTTCTTTTCGGTTTTGCTTGTTTTGTTGTCCATCATTCTATGTATTTTTGTGTTGTTTCATGGTTGATTTTTGTAATTTCCTTCCGCTTTATACTGTCATTGTTGTAAATTATTTCGTGAAATATTATATAGATGTAACGTTCGTCATTTCTACATTCATGTTATTTATCTTGTAGACCAGTGGTTTCTTGACTAGTCCTCGTCATTACTCCACTGAGGTTAGTCTTGATACTTACTAGGCACCGCTATGGTGTGCTCATACTACACTTCTGTGCATTTTTGTTTGCACAGATCCAGGTTTTCGTAGTTAATAGCTACGCAGATGATTTCTGAGGCGACTCAAGGTAACCTGTTGCTGCGTTCGTAGGCTTCAGAGTCACCTTCCTGCTTATTTCAACTGTACTTACTTATTTCTAGACAGTTGTATTTAGATTTGGTAGAAAGATTTCATAGAGCTTATGACTTGTATTTACCGGGTTTTGAGGAAAATGTAGACTAAGTCAAGATTTCCATTATCGAGATTGTTAAAGTTATTTTATTATTGTTATCGTGGTTAAATGTTAGGCTTACCTAGTCCCTAAGAAAAGGTGCCCGATGCGAGACTAAATTGCATAGTTTAACATGCGATATACCTTACATTTTATGCGCATTAATGATAAAAATACACTTATTATGTGCTTAATGGAGTTTATTTCATGTACGTGAAGTGGAGATGGAAACGGAGCTAAAGGAATGCAAATACGTCGAAAAATACGCGAAAAGAGACACCCGGGCGATAGCCGGGCGACAGAGCCAAACACCCTGACCCTACCTGGCGTTAGCCAGGTGTTAGGGCTGAAACGCCAGCCCTACCCTGGCGTTAGCCAGACGTTTGGGCTGTAACGCTAGCCTTAGCCTGGCGTTAGCCAGGCGTTTGGGTCCAAACGCCAGGGGCTGCCTAGTTCGGCCAAATCCGAGTTTTGACGGGTTTAAGTGTTTTCCAATTGAAATAGAAGTCTCCTACACGGTTAGGGTTTACCTTAAACCTATAAATAGACTCCTCAAACACAACTACAAGGGGGAGATTCGAGAGGAGATTCGAGATTAGAGTGGATCAAAGGCAAAACATCAATTTGTACATATTTTCTTCA